>VZRZ01002554.1:176037-209745 GCA_013398175.1 Climacteris rufus
CCCCCAAGTAGATCGGCACAATCTTTAAAGGCCGCACGGTTTTGGCTTTGCTACCACTCCAAAATCGGGAGCTCAAGGTCAGTACAGCAAGTAGCGACTATCACGCAATGCTGTTGGAAGATAAGGAGCAAGTGTCCATCTCCTTTTCCTCTCCATCTTTGAGGTTACGCATTTAGCGCTATGGCAAAACACAGAACTGCTCTTGAAAATGCTGCATAAAGCACAACCTAAAAGCCATAAAGGGAAGGTCTCCTCCTGTTGAAACAATAACCATCTACGGATCCAACACAAGCGTGCGGCGCTCCGTCCTCCCTCCCGCTCCCGGCTGAATCCGATGCCATGTTTCCGCAGGCGGACGGTGAACCCTCACCGCTCGCAGCAGCGATATTCTGCGTTTTCGGGATGCAGAGGGGCCCTAATTCCGCAGGCAGGGAAGGCAGCTGCCACCCCCTCGCAAGCACCCACTGCCAGACGCATCCCTGCCTTGCGGACGGGTGTCATCCCCGGTACCCGCGTCCCCCCGCGCAGCCCCGCGTCCCGGGGATGCGCCCCTTCTCCCCTACCTTCTCCTGCGCCCGGGTCAGCTTCTTCTGGACGTTGCTGGCGATTTTCCCGGCCGTGACCCCCTTGCTGCCCAGCTCGGCCATCTTGCCTCCTCTTTTTAACGGGCTGCGAGCGAGGGACCGGCAGGAAGGGGGGGAAAAGCCGGCGGGCAGGCGATGGCCCCGGCCGTCACCGCCGCTCCCGCCCGCCCCGCCGCCGCCGGCCGCCTTTTAAAGGGATAGTGCTGCCTTAACGGGAGAGGGGATGGGGGCAGGTTTGGCACGGATTTCCCCCACCCTGCCTGCCTGCCTCCGCAGGGTCCCCGCCGCCGCCTGTCCCAGAGGAAGCAAACAGGATGGGAAAGTCTGGGCAGCATCGCAAGGGATTAATCTTAGGTGGTGGTAGGAGTTTGCTGTCGTCTTTCACCCCACAGCAAAACGACACTCTTGTTTTAAGAAGTCTGTATCACGGATTTTTACCTTTAATTGTCCAAATTAATATGAAAAATGGACTTTTCACATTATTCCTGGATCTTTGCAAGCACAAGGTGGGAAATTTAATTCCTTAAGAGAAGGGTACCTAGAAGCGAATCAAACCCCTGATTTTACAAGGCGAGTTGAAATTTCAGAAGATTCCATCCTTTACTTACAGAATTATTAAGGTTGGAAAAGACCTCTCAGATAATTGAATCCAATCATTAACCCAACACCACTGTGTTCACCACTAAACCATGTCCCCAGGTGCCACATGCCTACATCTTTTGAGCACTTCCAGGAATGGTGAGTCCACCGTTTCCCTCAGCAGCCTAATCTAATGCCTGACCACCCTTTCAGTGAAGAAATTTTTCCCACTATCCAATCTCAACCTCCCACAGCACAGTTTGAAGCCATTTCTTCTAGTTCTGTCACTTGTTACCTGGGAAAAGAGAACCCCCACCTTGCTACACCCTCCTTTCAGATAGTTGCAGAAAGTGATAAGGTTCTTCCAAGACTCCTTTCAGGCTGAGTCCCCCCAGCTCCCTCAGCTGTTTTTCGTAGGATTTGTGCTCCAGACCTTTGACCAGCCACCTTACCCTTCTCTGGACACACTCCAGCACCTCAATGGCCTTCCTGACATGAGTGGCCTTCAAACTGAACACAGGATTTAGGATGTGGCCTCACCAGTGCTGGGTACAGGGGGACAATGCCCTGATCTTGCTGGTCACACTATTTCTGATCCCATTGGCCAGGATGCCATTTGCCTTGTTGGCCACCTGGCTTGGGTTGTGCTTTGCTAGATCTACTGGGCAAATACCTTTTGTGAAAATCGACTCCCTTACAAGTTAGGACAAAGTTCTGCTTCCTGGAATACAGGAAGCCACCTCAGCATTGTTATTCATATCCTAATACTTGGCCCCAAAGCTTCCGTCAGTACCACACACCAGGGCCTGGGTGAGTGGTGGAGAAGCTTCCTTCCTTCCTATCCTGCTTTTGCTCAGCCATCCCAGTTCTTTGTGGGAGCTTAGTGCTGGGTACTAGGTGCACACAGTACCCAGTACTGTATCAACCAATCCAATGCTCAGCAGGCAGTTTAGACATTTAACTTGCATTTCCCTTTGTTTAAGATGGAGACACCTATTTTAATTAAAAGATTGTACCAAAACCTACCTGTGTCCCAGAACCATTTCACACGGTCAGAATTTTGCCAGATGAAGACTTATCTCCAGTTTCACACACACAGGGAATAGTGTAACACTCACTACTGCCATGTAAAGCAACAGAAAAATGTTGAAGGTGATAACATAAGAGAGCTAGGCCAGATTTTCCAATTTACATGTCATTTATTGTTACCCATTTCTGCTGCAGTACTATTTCTGTTTATTCAGAACTTAAAATAAAAACAATTGTCTTGCCAGAGCCCTTAGAAACTGTGGACAGAGAACCTGTCAACACCTCCTTGTAAGGCTTCATGAGACAGTGCCTCTGCATTTCTTGCCTGTAATGACAATGGCTTTTTTTTTTTTTAAATGACAAAACCTTCCTTCAGAAACAAGTTTAAATCCATGCTATACTTCAATTATGTCAGTAGACATAGTATTCCCGTTTAATAAAATACTTAGGCATGTGTTTTGGCTGTCTATGAGAAAAGTGCAGTGATACAAGACAAACTCAAGTGTGTGCATATTCATGATACCACTTTGTATTGCAAACTACAAATTTATTCAATTCCTTCCTGGCTTTACATTTAGTATTTACCTATCTGTATGATTAGTATTTAATATTAATTTTATGTAGATAAGCAACTGTGTATTTGTCCCAAATACATCTGTTTTTTTCCATAGTTTCAGCCTTACTAGGTATTTTCATATTACCTTTCTTCTCCAGTAGCATCTATAATTTTGCAGTATCTCACTGCTCAGTATCATCTGGGAACATATTTAAAATCCAGTTTCCCCTGTCTCTCACCCCCACCTCCCCGTCCTTAGCTGAGCTTTTACGGGTGAAAGATGCACATGTGGTTAAACATTTGTAACATCACGTTTAAAAGAGCAGATGTTTCAGGGTCAGAACACATTCCTCTCCACCCTACCTCATATATTTACTTCTCCTGCTTAGGTCTTGTCTTCAGTGGAACTGGTTTTGAAGGGATTTTTGTCTGATTACATCCTTTCAAGTGAAAAGCAAATGATGGCAGCACATAAGCTGAAAAGAGAGTCCATAGCAAACATCAGACAATTGTGAAATGCAGCCAGACACACAGGCTCACCACAATGAAAAATGATGACAAACTATGTACATTTTGAAAGCTGGGATTAACAGCAAGTATCCACCTCTCAGCATGAGTCATTTCCCAGTTATTTCTGTGCTTGATTGGATCAGCACCAAAGCTGCAAAGCATTTGCTGGGCTCCAGGTGTGTTGCAAAAGGTATTCCCCTGGCTTGACTCACATACTGTGAGTGGCCATGCATCTGAATGACCATATAAGCCATTTTAGCTATGTAATATATGCAGAAGGTTGTTGCTTTGTCAACAAGAGAGGCTTCAGTCTCATCTATCAACCGTTGTTCTGATATCAAGCTTACTGGTTTTTGCAACCTTATAAATGTAAATAATTTCAATTGGTCTGCAGTCCAATTATGTAGTAGTAAACATACAGGCTAGCAACTTCATGGTTATATTTGTTCGTGCTTGGCATTGTGAGGCAGAAATGTCTAACCTTTTGGAAGCCATTAGTGACAGAATCTACAAAATTTGAGTTAAAAAAATCAAACGTGATGCTTATGAGCATCTCCTGCAATGAGATTCATGAAGTTCAATATGTGTATAGTTGTTTAATCTATAACACTGAACCCCAGGGCACTTCATTTCACCCGACTGCAACCAGCTAAACATATTTAAGCTGAGTCACCTTGACTCCTTTTATAGTCAAAAGAGAGAAATCAGTATCTCCAAAGGATGATAAAAAGTAAACCAGAAACATCTCCCCTCCCCCTTAGCTCCAAGGGGAGGTTAGCTGAGTAGCTTAAATAGCTGAAGACAGCCAGATGGGTTATGAAACCCACCTGTAGTCCATCTCCCTGGTGACAGGATGTCTCATGGACACAGTTCACAGGGAAGAACAAATCTGTCCCACACTAGCACAAACACACATATTTACCATGTGCATACCCACCATTGCTTTTTTATGGCTTTCTTAATTGATTAATACTCTAGTCAATAATGACTATGTTAGGCCTCAGCCCCATAAGTGCATTTCACTTCTCAGTTGTCTCATTAAAGGGAGATGAACTACTCACCTGTTTACAATTAAACATATGCTTAAATGCTCACTGGCTTGGAGACTATTATTTTGTGGTTTAGGTACAATTTATTCCCTTCATTGCACAAATTGTTGTTAGAGCTATTTTTTTCATGATTATTACTATTTCTGTTTTGCCAGGTTTGTCCATCTGGGAGCAGGATGTTTTCTTCATGATTCCTAATTTAAATTGGTATAAAAATGTATTTTTTAAAGAGTGATTTCAGCAATGTATCCATTAACTCATGTTTATTTTTTCTGACTTGAACCTTTTAATTTTAATTGGTGTGTTTAAAACTGCAAGCTGGGATAATCAAAATGTGTCGGCTTCCTTGCAACTGGTGGCAAAATCTTTCATCTATAATCCAATTCATATAAATAAAATAATTTTAAAATTACAAGTAGTGGTCTCTACCATTCATGGAATTAGAAGTATATATTCTCTGTTGCAGTTACAAACAAGATTAAAACCCAGTTAAATTGATTTTTGTTTCCTTTCAGCAAGGAGTTCTGATCTTAAGTGTATAATTACTATTTTTTTAAATATTTAGTAGAGCTCAGTTAATTAAATATGTTTATGGAAAATATAAATATATTACTATTGAATTCTTAGAATGCCTATATTTATACTAAATAATATTATTTGCAGTAAACTCTAAAGCCGTTTTCCTCATGTACTAATGTAATGCAAGATGGGTTTATTTCAATCACAATTTCTTGTTGTATTCAAAGCTGAAGTTCACATATTAAACAACCTGGTTATTTGGATCAATAGTTTTGTTCCAACTAACTCTGGCTGTAACACTACAAGTCAGTTGGCCTTACTCATTGCCAGCACCATTCTCTTGATTTAGTGATGTCAGTTGAAGGACTAACTTAAGACTGTAAATCCAACACCTTGAAAAGAGCAAATTACACAAAATATATTATGTAGCAAAATCTAATCAAGCTCTAACTCCAACCTTGCCTGCCTTTTTCTTTCCATCGCAAATCATGCATTCATCTGGGACAACATTCCAGAAGAGCTTGCAAAGGTGACTTCTGTCTTTGCTTTTAACCTGATAACATATCAAGGGTAATTTGGATATCAGTTTCACCATTATCTAATTTGCCTTAGAATTCCTTTCTGACTGACTAGATTCTTTTGCAAACTCTCCCTTTGTTCTTCCACAGAAAGGTGCTGGGAAGGATCAGGAAGTTTCTGTCATAAAAATAATAGATAAAACCTTGCTGATTACATGTTCTGTCCTTTAAAAGAAAAGCAAGATGAAAGAGCTTTGATTTTAAAACAGTGTCCTGAAGATGTTCTCTCCCACATCTCTCAAACTCTCAACTTCTGTTGAATCTCTTCATTATCTTGTTATGAAAAACAGAAGATGATACCCAAGTGATTCCTCTCATGCTCTAAACACAAGAAAAGCCAACCAAAAAGCCTAAAACCACAGCACTAGAAAGGCTCCAAAGCTGAGAGCTTTGCCAGCCTAGTTCAGTGCACCAGCTCAGAAACGGGGAGAGGAAGGAAATAAAATCACAGTAAAACTTTGTCTCATGTCTCACTGAAGTATGTCCCCTGATTTAAGCTTGCTTGAATTCTAGACAATTATGTAGTGTTCATGATATATCTTACTGGAACCTTCAAACTTTGGCAGATTTTTCACTGAGTTTCAAAATTCATATCAAATTTCTTTCCCATCCACATGCCAGTTTGGATGCTTGATACAGCTGCATGTAACTATTTTCTCTGCCTGTGTGGATTTAGCCATCACAAAGTGATCTTAGGCCTTGAATTTGTGACAGATTAGCTGTGCTTCACTACTAAATAAAGTGAGTAATGAATGGGAATGGTCCATAAGATTTGCACAAATATACTTCCAAGAAGCTTACCAAAATTTCTGTGTACCCCATTGTGCAGGACAAGAGGGGATTTGACACATACAAAATAATTTTTTTTTGCTTTTTTATTATCGTCGATCAACAAGGCACTGGCAAGTGAATCATTCTTGCTTTGGAAAATATTCTGAGAATTCTGGAAGCCTTAAACTATTTACTAAAATATTCAAAAAATCAGAATTAATTATATACTCAAATAGATGGGCCTGTTGATCCCCATCTATAGCTATGGTAGAACACATGGCCCATCTGGTGGAATCATACAAAGGATATCATATCACCAGCATACCACATCAACAGCACAAACTGTCAGTGACATACAGAAGATATTTTCTATAAAACATACATCCACAAGGTTCCACACTTGTGATAACAATACCAGGTGGACTTATGTAATGGTAACAGTTGTCCCAATTGCAACATCTTCCTCCTTGCTTCCCTTTGCCAGGAGCCTCATTTCATTTCCTTGGCAACGAAATCGAGTGACTTATTCACTGCAAATTACTTACAAGAGCTATCTCACCTCCAATTACTGTAAGCTTACTATCAATTCAGATCTTCTCAGTTTTCAAAATTATCCAGCTCCTTGGTTTTGAGGTCTGGGATTTGATTTTTCAGAAAATAAGGATAATTTTCAGAAAATAAGGAACTTTATGGTTTGGGCAGGTGCTGTTTTCTTCATGTATCCAATACAAAATTGGATACAATCTAGTCATACAATCTATTCTATTTAATAATTACTGACATTTATGTTTTTCTAGTTCTGGGTCAGGACTAAACTGCAGAAAATACAACACAGAAAAATGCAAAAAAAAATTATTCTTACCATAACAGCTCAGCCATATCCATTTATCAGCCATTTATCAACTCTGTTAAACACTTTCATAAGATTCAGCAAAAAACAGTGAAGGCCTCAAATAGTTAGAATTAGTTGGAATTTATATCTTTCGTTTCACAAATTATGTGACATTTTTATGTATCGTTCAATGCTCTGACATCTTCAAGTCTCCCTGCCAAATTTAGCAGAAAATACTTACAGTCCTAAAGTAAGCATTCTCTCCAGTTTTATGAGTCACAGCCTTGTGTATACAGGTATCAGGGTCATTGGCATGCTAGATGAATAAACATAAATTTCAAGCTAAATTGCTGGTTTGTTTCCAAACTGTATTTTGAAACAAGACAATGCTACCAGATAAATGAACCAAACACAGTAAATTTTGGACATTTTTTCTTAGCATGTCACTGTACAAGTGATGGAAATACATCCTATTTCTACTACTGTACTCTGAAAGCCAAAGCACAAGTCTGGAAATGTTGCAGCATCTGAGTATCTTTACTGGGAATTTTTCAATACAGGATGTTCCCTCAAAACCCCACCTTTCATAATCACATGAACAGGTGTCCAGACAGGAAAAAAAAGTCAAAATTCGAATCCCAAAAACTGAAAACCAAAGAACAGCAGGGAGAATTAAGCATCACTTCAACATTTTCATTGATTTTAAGGCATTCACAGCCTTGAGTCACAAGCTAAGGAAAGACGTGAGACGCAACACATTTCTCTTGGACGTGGAGATAAATATAAATTTATTGTATATATTGCAGAAATGTGCTGCTTGTAAAATAAGCTTCCAGAAACTGGTAGCAAATAGAAACCCAAAAGACAACTGTTAAAAGAGAACAGTACTTTTGGTCTACATAACACTGGTGAGCTCTGTCACAGCAAGACAAAGCAAACTGCCTGGATAAGAATAATCTTGCACAGCATTATCCTCTGGCTGTATGTATGCTGTCAGATCTTTTGAGAGCCTAGATTTAAAACAGCCAACCAACAAAAAATATCCCTTCCTAGCAGTCCAACATGATCCAGGTTTACCAGGACTTACATAGTAAACATTTACTAAGGCAAGCAGCCCTTCATTCCCTAGACAGAGCAACAAATAGGTACAAGCCACTTGCAAATCCTACCAACACATCTACTCATAGGGGTGTGGTAATCCTAGAAATCACCCAGTTCTTTCCTGCTGAAATTACACATTCCCATTCTATTTAGAAAGTTTTTCTTTATGGGGGAGAACAAGCAGGTTTGACCTTGCCATTAATGAAATGTTTCCTGTAGATAATTAATTATCCTATCCTACCCTGTCCTGTCCTCTGCTTTCCTCTCCTCTCCATTAGCACAGCAAACAAATCTTCATCTTCTATATAAATATCAGAAAAGATATATGTAAACACAATTTGTCCTTTTATACCATATAGGATGGAACAATGCCCTACACATGTTTTGATAGATCAGAAAAAAGCTGATCAGAATATTTTACAGGTTCCTGCTCATTTCTATGCAAGGGTAGAGACAGTCCTTTGGACACAAGTACTAGTCCCACATTATCCTGCAATTAGAGGTTGCTGTTCATCCCATAGGAATGTCCAGCTGATCACAAAGACTGTACTGACTCAGTGCTATCTTTGCTGTATTTCTCTTGGCCCCTTGGTTACAAAACCAGTAGTCACTAAAAACACCAACCAGACTCACAGAAACAACAAAGGGAAGTATCGTCTACATAGAAGTTCTTACCTTTTACCAGTTGCCATCCCCTTAAAAATACTCCATAAAAACATTAAAGCATGCCAAGTCCTTCTTTACAGATCCCAGAGAAATAAATAATGCATTCTCATTGTTCCCTGGTGCTGAGAATAAACATCACTCTTTCTAGCCAAATTGTTCAATATTAAACTTCCAAACTTTAGATGTCATGTACATCTTGATAAGCAATGAAGAATTGGAGGTTGCTTCCATTTGCTGCTTTACCAAATAATGAACTCTTTTCTCTTCTCTTTATTCTTAACACTATGCAGTTACAATAACAGTCATAGAACTAAAGCAAAGACCTAGGAAAGATTTTCTCCTATGAGAAGTAGCCAATTCAGTGGAAAAACCTTAGAATACTGAGGTAACCAATCATCTGGGAAATGTAAGGTTATTCCCCATCCACCATACATTTTTCCGTAATTTAATTCATTTACATTTTACCTGAATTGAACAATTGATACTTTATCACTTCTCATGGCAGAAATTCATTAATAGAACACTATTTTCTGTGCCAGTAGAAAGAGGACAATGTGCTATTTGTAATGATTTTCTAGCCAAATAACAACACAAATTTCATGTGGTCTCGCCTATAGTATTAGGTGGTGAAATGCCACATCAAAAATAATAATGAAGGTACTTAACACCAAATTATATATCAACATAATTGCAGTGATTACAAGTCCTTCTCTTGCATTCCAATGTGACCCAGAATCATGACAGATTAAAACATTAATTTCCACTATGCATTTGCCAATTAAGCTTTGACAATCAAGATGACCCAGTCTCAGAAGATGCAGAAAGTGGAACTGTTCATTGTGGGCCTAAAATTTACAGCCTTGAAAACAGAGAAACATTAGAGACATTTGCTTTGATAGAGCAGCATGGCTGTATTAGATCTTTCCTGCCTCAATTTGATCTGATGTAGCCAGTGGATGGGTAAGTGTAGCCATTCCCTGAAGCGGTGACGATTGATCAACTGCATCACAATATGAGTTACAAAGCTTTGCCAGCTGAGATCTATGACTCAGAAATCTGCAATGTTGGGATGTTTTGTAACCATCTTTAAAATACAGTGTAGGATAGAGGTGAGACAAATGGCTGCCCACACTTTCTGGAGATGATATCTATTTGTGTTGCAAAACTAAGCTGACTAGCAACGAGTGAATGATTAGTTCTTGGATGAATTTGGTGCCTTCATTCTGTGTGAAAAGAAATGCCTGTTACTTCATACAACATCATCTGAAAATAACTGGTGTTTGATAGAGTTATAATGATTACTATGCGTTTATTATTTATGAATTTGTGACCATAAAAGAAGCACCTATAAATGTGATAGTGAAATACTGATTGCCTTTCAGTGGTATCTTAGATGAAGATTTTTAACTAAGCCCTTCCTGATATGTGCAACTGATTGCCTGCATACCTTTTTGATTCTCTAATCAACTAGACAATATGCTTCTGTTTTGCATCTAGCATGAGACTATCTCTGCAGTACTCAGGAATCCTCAAGCAAATTCAAGTGTTCTCTCCTGTCTGCCTAAAGGAGACAAAGAGCTTCACGAGCTGAGCTGCTGAAAGTAAGAAAGATTTCTCTAAATGTCCCTTATCCCAAACTTAACTATGATGGCAAACATTCCCTTTATCCCTTAGACACTTCTTTCCAAAATCCCTGACTCCAGCCTTCCTTTTGTCTGAGTAAAGTGGGCTGCTTCAGTGAGTTTACACTTCAATGTAATTATTTCCCAACTAGATAAACACTTGACAGCAAACACTGTGTTTCAAACACTGCCAAGATTGGTACAATACCCTTTAAATGGTGTCAGATGATCTCCTGTTTACTGCAATGTTTACTTCAATAGTGTCTTAAAAACACAAATATCCCCCTCAATTATTTCCTGTCTTCTTTTCTCTTATCTCGCCTAGACTGTGATCTCTTCAGAGTAAGAACTGGCTTTATTTTGAATTTTGCATGATAACAGGTAGAGTATCAAAGTTCAATGATTAACAAACTCTGTTAAAGACAAATCTCAGTAGAAGGCATACAGGACTGCAAAAGCTGGATTTTCTCTAAGGAAACTTTTCCCACAGGAAACTTTGGACATACTGTACTTTTTTCCATATGCAAATTCCCATCTTGAGCAAGCATATGCAAACGATGAACAGAAATTGAGAACGTTTACACCTACAGGGGCTAACAGTCCTTGTCAAACAAGTATAAGCAAAGTACTCTATTCTTAGGAAGCTATAGTAAGTACATTGCTCTTAGTGATATATTTTTTTTTTTTCATAGATACGTAAACACGGTCTTTCACTAAGGAATACTATAAAGGCAGCACCACCTAGTGGTCCCAAATCCACAGTGTAGTATTTTCAACGGTTTCCTTGAAGAAAATTCCATTGGAAACAGAAGGGAAACTTAGCTGAAATTATTTATAAAATACTCACATGACACCTACATGTTTTGGTCCTTTTTTTTTTTCTTTCAGCAAGAACATGAATAAATATTTTCAAGCTCTTGCTATACATAGACATATTTTCTGTTGTAAGTACCCTTTGAAAAAGTTAATGAGTGTGCATTAATCATAGAGGATACAGTATTTTTCTTTTTAGTGTACATATAAACATATAAATATATTTTTAAGTGATCAAGTATTAAAATAATTACTACTCACACCTTTTCATCCAACTTTATTACTACTGTGTAGTAAAGTTTAGATGAAAACCTATATAGGAATAAGATATACCTAGCAACTTTGCACTACTTCCCAAATATTTTCCAAGACACATTCTAGGGAATCATAGTTTATCTTGCTTCAATAGATATAGTCCATGAGAGATGATCACTCTGCAAAAACCAGAAGGGTCCAATGTGTGAGAGCAGTTGTCCCCCCCCAGTGATGGTATTGGCATTTGAATTTACATCTGTGCTAAGTAGCTGTACAGTGCTGGGACTATCACTTGGTAGCATTTTAAATCATCCCACCATTTTCACTTGCCCCTGTAAATCCTCTATTCACACTTCTGCAACACTTCAGGAGGTGAAAAACCCCCCTATACATCTGCCACTGTGGGAGCCTGCTAGTGCAAACTAACATTGTTCTGGACAGTGAGCATCAGTGATTTGCTATAGCCCTGCCAGTCTTTCTCTGGGCATGCACAGAGGAAGTTTGTGTTACCAAAGATGTAGATCTCTGATAATTATAGGATAGCATTTTTTAAAGTTATAAACATAGCATAAGAAGGAAAAAACCTCAATGATCAATACCAGCAGTGGCCTTTTCTTTTATATGGTGCAACTAGTACACATCAGGCACCCAAACTATTCCTGCCTCATCCCTTTTCTGCCCCATCCTACATGCAGTCCACAGCTCACCTCTCCAGTTCCTGAGCTTGCACTCCATGTGATATTTGGTAGAGCCCCAAACTCTCCACTTTGTGCAGCTCTCCCACTTTCCTCTAGCCAGTCCCAAGCACAGCTCTTCTGTTTCTAACTCCAAACACACCCCCAGTGCCTACTTCTCTCATGTTCACAGCCACCAGGCATCCTACTCTCCATCTTCACAGCCACCATCACTGCTGGGGGATTTAAGGAGCTCATAAGTTTCATTCACCACGGGCATACAGTTTTGCTGGAGTTGTGACTATGTCACCATTGACCTCGCAGATTCCTTCCACACCTGTGTACCTACAAGAGAGTAAGGAAAAACAGAGAACAGACTGACTGAATACAGTAATCCTAGTTAAACATTTTTACCATGCTTTATTCATTCATGGCTGGTTGGGGATATGGATCCTTTTCAGTCTTCACCATGTCTTATAGTAAATTTATTCTAAACTCTCGTTCTCCTGTTAGCTTGAAACTTTCCACAGCAGTTTACTTATTCATAGCTACTGGTGACATTTGTTTTGAAAAAGCATTGCCCTTTACCTTAAGGAGTAAACAGTTTAACCTGAAAGTATTTGAAGAGAATATTTATGTCCTCTTACAATATTCATTTTCTAGACTGATTACATGAACATTTTTGGGAATTGTATTGGATTTAGTCTATTGCAGACATCCATGTTTCCACTACCTGTTATCTAATCCAACTGGAAGGAGAGAAATCAACTCAGCAGTTTTGTGTCCAAAGACACAAGTTCTCCCAAGTGCATGGTTACATAGCTTCCAGATGTGCCAGGGCTTGATTTGCCAGCAAACCACAGGGAGGCAGAACAAAAAGCATGTGAGTATAACCATTTCTCCACTGACAAAAACTATTAACCTCATAATCTTAGTGTTGCCTTACCTGTTCAAATCACACTCCACCTTTCTTGAACACTTAAGCGTGCTGTACACAGAACTTGAGATGAAGTATCTCTGATAGAGATTGGGGAAGAATATGTGAGATTGCATCTCATACATTGCAGGCTGCATTTTTCATTGTTCCAACACACTTGCAATTTTTAGTCAGGGCTTCCTCTACATAATACATTCTCAAGTGGTGAGTTCCTCAAATACATTATTTTTATTTCCTACATACATATATTTTTCTATTAAATTCCAGACCATTTCTATTATTTCTGGGTTCTGGTTTTGTTGTTGTTTTGGTTTGATTTTTTACACTTTATACCTTTTTCCTTTATATCATTAATACTCTTCTATGTTTTAAGCAATTAATCAAAACATTAACATTAGAGTCCTAGGTTATTTCTTGGATGACTTTGCCAGTACCTTTCCTCCAGAATGACAGTACTCTTCACATAATGTTATCTCTCCTTCTGACAGGTCATTACACACCTTAAATTCTTCTATGACTCCCCATCTTTTCTAGCTGAACTAGTAATTTCCCATGGAGCAGTGAATCTTTCAGTTCTATCCATTAAGATAAAGATTTTAAGCTGCTAAAGAAAAATACAATTATAAATAGGAATTAAAATAAGAACCAAGACTTGCAAATTCTGTATAAATATTTTATTATGTATAAAAGACAACTTACATGGATAGATGCTCTATTAGAACAAATTACTTGCTTTCTGTTTTCATGAAAACATTCAAATGCTATAAAAAGCATTTTAGAATGTCTCTTCCATCTTCTACAGTGATGTATGACTTAGGGACTTGATACCAAGTAGCAAATGTGCTGCAACATAGCAGTGGCTGGTGTTTCTAATGATGCTGTGACAATGCAAAAGGCAGGCACCATATGGCATCCAAATTTGGATTCAAGGCAGGGGCTCTTTGTCTCTCAGTCAACCAGGCAGAGTTATGGAGTCAAATTGTTAATCCGTAGACTTTTAAACAGAGCTTTGCAAAACATCTCCTTTGGGATGTCAGCTGGCTCTGGCAAATACAAATCTCTTCATTTGACTTAAGATGGGGACAAGTGAAAAAAACAGTGGGAAAGAAAAAATAAAGGAAAGACTGAATAACTGGAATCCCTGGAAAAATCAGAAGGCAGCTTGTTCAAGGAAAACACTCCCTGCAGAATACCTGGTTTTCTTATAGTACACATATATGCTCAATACATAAACATACATACATAAACATACAGGAACAAAATTTTACAGTCATTATGTAAGCATTTAATCCTCTCACAGATCAGATCAATTTTGTTTAATGTTATTATTTTATATATGAGATCCATACAAAGAAGATTTGGGGCGTTTTTTGTCAAGACTTTGGAAAGGCACTACAAAAAGGAATCAAAGTATTACAACATGACTGTAGTAGCTAGCTATATGAAATTTCATGTACACCATTAAAACTACAGTGTGTTGTTTAATTTCTAACCTGTCTGTGACTTCTTAGGCTAGACAAGCAAATAAAAATGTTTTACAAACCAAGTTGTACAACTTTTGCTAACTTTGCATGTAGCTGAAGTATTTATGATTGTCAGCATGTAAACTACCTCCCAAACAACAGTCAGAGTCTCATATGTAAACAGATAACTATACATAATTACATATGTCTCATATTAGGATATGCAGGTTTGAGAGTCCTTCAAGGCATAACATGGATGCAAGGTATAAGGTTTCTCTCAAAAATGAGAATGTAAGATTAGTGCAGTGATACTAAAGTTATCTGAAGTATTATGCAAGAGACTGTTCTGTTAGCTGTCATAGGAAAAACATTTTAAAAAATTGAATAAACCAACCTCAAACTTCCAGGTGTCCACTCTGTATTAGGCACTAGATGGTAAAAAAGCCTCTCCAAATACTTCAGTAGTCACCTGTCCATCCTAGAGAACTCTGTATTTGCCTGTGGGTTCAGCACATTAAAATAGGAAGTTTCCAGTTCTTACTGTTGAAGAACTGTGAATATAGTTGAAGAGTAGTATTTTAACTAAATGATAAAAATGTAACAACTACTTGATTTTTATTATTTACATTTGGTTTTGGCATATTAGCTAGCACAGTGAAAGTGGCTTGTGCTTTGGTGATGAGAACAATGCCTGACTTCAAACTCTCCAATGTGACATTTGAACTTCTATTTTTAAGATTTTTTTTTAAACTATATAGAAGTATTTTATGGGGATTTTGTTTAGATACATTTGCATATGTTCTGTATATCAAGTCTAAACAACATGACATAAGTTGTATTTTTTCTATCCTTACTTTTCATATTGCGTTTTTTTTTAATACACGCAGAGTAAATGTTTTTACAGATAAAAAAATGTTCTCATTATTTCAGTGTTACATGGAAACTTTTAAAAAACACTGGAGGACAAGAAACAGGAAAACACAAACTTATAAATGCAGCTAATTTTCACATATTGTATAGTAATCCCCTTGCTCTCAAAAACACTCACCGAGTAGCAGCGTAACAAAACCACTGAATGATATTGACATGTCTGAATTTACTTTTGGTTGTTGAGTTTTTTCAATGCATGTGTTGTTATTACTAGAAATCCTCCCAGGCTAAGGCAGATTCCCAGTGCAAGAAGGAATTTTTTCAGTATATATTTTCATATGTGTATCAACTGTTATAGGAGAGGTGATTTCTCATATGTACTGCCAGAACTAAGGCAGAACATAATACTTCATGAATTTGTCAAATATCTACAAACCAGGGAACAAGCATGTTTAAACTTCCACAAGATGCAAGTCTGTTTCCACAGAAGTTGCCTAAGTACTTCCAAAACATCTGAGTCTCACTTTCTGTCGGTAAATCTCACATTGATAGAGTTTCCAGGAGTCAAAAGTCCATGGGTTTTGGCATGAACTGGTTCAGTTTTGGAAGAAATTTTGATCTCAAAATTCTGAAGTAACTGTGAACATAAAGAGTACAAGCATTAGAAAAACTGCAAAATTACCAAGGAAGATTAGCCTTTGAAAAAGATAACAAAGCAGACTGCCAGAAACAAAATTTGTGTTGCCAGTTCTGCAGAGTTTAGGTGCCATGAGTCCCATCCAGGAAAAAAAATAGGTGTTGCAAGGTAAAGATTATAAATCAAAATCTTTCTGCTATGACTGAGGGAAGACTGAGCCAGTCCTTTCTGAAGAACTTCCATATAACCAGATTAAACATTCTGAGCTGTCAAAGAAACTAAAGTCTCTTTCAAACCTTATGAGGATCCTCTATATGTCTTTTTGATTTTGCTTCCTTTAATATCAATCAATATGTGAAATTACAAAGAAAACAATAAGAGTCCCAATCCCATCAGACACATTTTTCTGAACAAAGAATACCTCAGCTATCTATTGTTACACTTTCAAGAGGAAAATATTGCAACATTTACAACTTTTCTAACAAGAATTCACATCAGTTTGGTATCCCATGCAAACTTTAGAAGTATTCTCTAATCCATCATTTACACTGTTAATTAAAATACCAGCCTAAATCAAATGCAGGAGAGACTTTTATAGAATTTTAATTAAATGCTTTCCCAGTTCAACAGCAAATATTCGATAGCTACTGCCTCCAGCTATTTCCTTTTCCCAACCAGCTGTGCATGCATTTTATGGGCACTTCCATCTGGAACAAATTTTATTAATTTAATTGAGAGAACAACGTACAGGACGTGTGAAAATACTTTGTGAAGTCAGACTACATGACTTACTTTATACCCTCACATTAGGTAAGTAAGCAAGTCAAAGAAAGAAATCAGACTGGTCTGAAACAATTTCTCTTTGATGGGCTCCATGTGTTTCTAATTTTAAATCACTCAAATATCATCTCAGTGTTTGTCAATAGGTTGTGTGCTACTTTGTTGTCGTTTCTTGCCTGAAAACAAAAGCAGGTTCTCCATGGCTTTCTTGAGCCTCCTTCATGGAAGTTTGTTTGTTTTACCCAGCCCCTTGGGAGCTCTCTCACTCTCAGTTCCAAAAGACAGGTGCTAATTGTTCAGAGATTGCTCTAGCAGTTTACTTAAGGAAATTCAAAGACAAATCCAATCAAGCTTTGCTTTGAATACATATAATGGGTGTAAATATTTTTGTAGTTAAGCAACTATAAATAGTTTCCAAATCTTTGAGTTTTGATTGCACAATCTGGCCTCATTATTTGAGCTAAAGGGTGTCTTGTAAATGGCAAAAAAAAATGTAGCAGCTGTTGGGATCACTTTCTTTATTAAATGCACCCATCAAAATCAATATATATCAATATCTACTAATTACTTATATAACTATAAATTATGTATATCTAAAATTATAACAAAGTTAGAATAAAGAACAAGAAGGGACAGAAAATCACAGAACATAGAAAAATTCTATTATTTGTCATCACACTGTTATCAGTACAAGATATGAAATCTATTTTACATCTTTGTAAGTTCTGAATTCTTCTAACTAAAATACAGAAACTGAGCAGGTAACCATTCTATTACACATTAAGAAAGACTTCTGATTGCTTACAAAACCTTCTGTGCCAAATCCATATATTTCCTTAACAATCTTACCTTTAGTTTTACTTCACATGTACTATAAAGATTTTTTTCCTTGTGCAATGGAATTTAACTATTATGCTACATTTTAAGCATGATTATTTTCAAATCTTTAAGTCTTTGCTGGAGGAGTACATTAGACAACACTCCAAAACAAAGGTTTTGAGCACTGTAAGATACCCAGAGATGGCATACAAAAAAAAATAATAGCAATTCATTTTTCTTCTTGTAGTGCTGTCACACAGTTCTAACCTGAATCAGTGCAAGATGGATTTCCAGCTCTGCAATTCTTTTTCCTATACAACTTCGAATGCCATAACCAAAGGGGATGGAACCAAAGTTGTCTACTCTGTCCAAATTATCTTTCCTCAGCCAACGCTCAGGTCGGAACTCATTCGCCTTTGAGAAATTTTCTTCACTGTATGAAGTAGTATAATGACAAAGTGCCAGCTGGGTCTGAAGAAATAAATCATATTTATATTTAGCTAAGTCCAATATGCATAACAAAATTAAAAGCGTTTGCAATTACTGTAATTTCTGCAATATGGGGTGATAAAAATTAAGTATCTCCGATTAATTCCAAAGACAAAAGAATACCTCAGAAATCAAATCCCTTTCTCAACTGGTCAAATGAAATAATCTTCAAAATGTTTTCAGTGTTTCTAGATATAGTGGAGAAGAAGATGGGAAGAAAAGTCATGAGTATTGGGAATTGTTTCATGTACTTGCTATGAGAAAAAGGGAGTAACTCTTTCTACAAAGGGAATCAACAGACAAAGAATTAGAAAACTGAAAGAATAATGAAATGCATGCTTCTTTATATTTAATTGTACCATTACACAGAGATGTTATTAATAGATTTCACCCTCAAGAATACTAAGAACAAATAATGATGATAAATTTGATTTGCAGGTGAAGACCTAAATAAAAAAATATCAAAACAACAGCAACAAGCCAATCATAACATCCATTTGTGGCATATAAATGGGTATTATTGAAATACCTTACTCTTAATGTTCTAGCTGGGTGAAATATTTTGAAATCAATGAAGTGCATATATGCTGTAGCAGATATTTCATACGTAAAAATTAAACTGTGTTCTCTGCAGAGGACTGCAACAGAACCTACCCCTTTAGGTATCAAGTATCCTCCAATGATCAAGTCTTTTTGGGTCACTCTTCCATTTCCTGGCAATACTGGATATAACCTAGAGAGAAATATTTATCTGAAGTTCAATGGTAATAGCTAATGCAATTAAAAAACATTTAGATTCCAATTTGCATTTACAAATATGCTGTATGAATGCCATATTCATTCACAACAAAAAAGGTTTTTCAGAAGTACAGAACACCTTGGAGATTCAAAGACCTTGAATCATCTGTGAGCATATGATCATCACCTGAGAAAAGTTATTTATTAGTAAGCGAAGGTTGAGCTATTTGGTCTATATATTTATTTGCTTTTCACATGTACAAGCGTGCAGTTAGTTGGTCAAGCTGGAGACATTTTAGCACGACTGCTAAAGCTGAAAAGGCCTTATTGATGCCTTCTCTAAAATCCGCTTACTCCCCTCACCTCACAGTGAACATTTAGTATAAACATATTTTAAAAGTATGTCACATGCCTTTAATTTAAATCAAGAAGCTTAAAATTACTGTAGTGGCACTGCAAAGTACCAGTGTGGAGGAGGAGGTTGTTACATTTCACCATACAGACTGAAAGCAAAAATCAAGTTTTTGATTCCTTATCTTAACAGACATATCCTACATGTGTGATACCACTTTTACCATACTTGGAAACATTAAACATTATATAACTTACCACATTCATTTCTTAAGCATCCTTGGACACAATGCTGCTACAATAAATAAAAGTAGAAGCAGCAAACAGCAGTAGCAACAATTAAATACAAATGCTAGCATGGACGCAGAATCCATTAGAACAACATGGAATTAAATTTTTAGTTAATGATTGCAGTTATCTGCTACTTACCTCAAGGTTTCTTTCAGGACAGCTCTAATCAATGGCAATTTCGGGACATCGTGAGCAACGGGAACTTGATTTTTCCTCAGCTTATTGACTATCTCCTCATACACACGTTGCTGAACCTCTGGGTGTTTTGCCAACAAGTATATTGCCCAGGACAAAGTAAAAGAAGTCTAAGGAAGAAACCAGTCATCATCATCAAGCCCAACAAGATTAGATTAAAAATAATTTCAGGCCAAGAAAAACAATCAGTTTTCAACTATGTGTTTTATATGTTCAAAGTTATGAAACAGACTGGCAATGATTCACATCTGGATTCAAGGGGATGTTGCCAGACCTCGCCATCTCCTCCTTCATCCCTATTCCACCTAAAAGTCTACCACATATCGAAACAATCCATGTGGATATTTCTCCAGTGAAATATAAAAAGCAACAGACAAACCAAATGCAAGCCCAACTCTGTAAACAATATTGAAACATAAACGTTTTAAACAGCAATGGATTAAGTTAACTCTTAGTTTTCAATATGTGTTTCACCTTTCTTTCCAATAAAAACACTTCAGGAGAAACAAGATAAGAGAATATTACTCAGAACATTTCCAACACCTTCTAAGCATATGGTGGTCCCCTCATAGCATCCACAAAACAGAACTGATATTATCACTGCTAAGATTATCCTTTCGTGAGCAATGCTACAACACTATAATTTAAAAATATTTTGTATGAAGGAAGAAACAGAACACAAGGCAGGACACAGTTCAACTCTGAGCACAAGAAGATTTTAAGAAACCCATCATCTAATCTTTTTCCACCACAGCTGGAAAAAATTGTACTTCGGTGCACATTTGTGGTTTAGGACACACTTTGAGAGCACAAAATTACTCCATCTGTAACAATATGGAATTACGTTGCATATTTCAAAGTTTAAGTTTTTTGTTATGCAGTATTTACCTTTCATTTAACCCTTTATTTAAGTTGTCTAGATTTCAGGAACCATGCCAGTCAAACACTAGATAGACTCAGGACATTTTGCTTCTACTATCACGTACACTAGGGTCAAGCAAATGGCTTTACTTGAGTCCATTTCCCTCACAACCATCACTGGTTTACTGTGTCTTTTCAGTGTTCCTGACTAAGTATGGCAGAGAAAGTGGCAATGCAATCATTCTGTTCCTTACCTGTGTGGTTCATATAGAATCATCATAGAATTGGTTGGGTTGGATGGGGCCTTAAAGATCATCTAGTTCCAACCCCATTGCCTTGGGCTGAGACACCTTCCACTACATCAGGTTGTTCAGGGCTCCATCTATCCTGGTCTTGAACACTTCCAGGGATGGGGCATCCACAGCTCTGGATGACCTCTTCCAGTGCCTCACCATGCTCATAGTGAAGAATTTATTTGTAAAATCTAATCTGAACCATCCCTTTTCAGTTTGAAGCTGCTCCCCTATGTCCTATCACTATATGCCCTTGTAAAATATCTCTCTCCAGCTCTCTCGTACTGGAAGGTGCTGTGCAGCCTCCCTGGAGCCCTCTCTTCTCCAGGCTGAATGACCCCCAGTCTGTCAGCCTGTCTTCATAGAAAATGTGCTGCAGCCCTCTGATCATCTTGGACTAGCTCCAATGATCCATGTCCTTCTTATGTTATGACTCAAGAGCTGGTTACAGCTCTGGGTCTCACCAGAGTGGAATAGAGGGGCAGAATCACCTCTCTTGACCTGCTGGCCACTCTTCTTTAAAGTCAAGGTTTAGTGTTTAAAATAAAACAAAATATATTTATTTAATATTTTAAATCTTCTTTTTTACAGCCTTCTAGACTGCAAGTGCACATTGCCAGGTCATGTTGAGCTTCTCATCTACCAACACTCCAAGTCCTTCTCTTCAGGGCTGCTCTCAATCCATTCTCTGCCCAGACCCGGGATTGCCCAGACCCAGGTGCAGGACTTTGCACTTGGCCTTGTTGAACTTCATGAGGTCCACACAGGCCCAGCTCTCAGGCCTCTCAAGGTCCCTCCAGATGGCATCCAACACAGTACAACAAAGATTAAGACTATTAAACAATGCCTGGGTAAAAAAAAACCAGCTTGTGGAAATGTCTTACTTTGGTCTTACGTTTATGATCAATTGAGAATGCAAAGTCATCATGACAATGTCCTTTCATGTCTTGTCTTCAAACTGGGGTATAATGCTAGAACTACAATTCTTATAAGCTTTTCTTTTTTTTCTTGCAATGTTGAGTGGCTGTCCCTTCTAAAATGCAACCCAGTTCTATTCCACTCAAGAGGAGCTGGCAATTGTGCCAGCTGTATACAGAATTTCTCTGATATGAACAGCTCTCCTTCCCAGCTTCCCAGTTCCTTCATAACCTCTTAAAACTTAGCACTGTTCCAGCAACAGCCAAAATACTTTGTATCCAACAACGGCCTTGCAATTCTGTTGAAAGCTTTTATAATCCTCTAAACCTCTTTCAGTTTCTATGATAAAATGAGATCTAAATTGACAGCAGTAGGGGAAAACAAAGATTCCCTCAGTTTCTGCTTTGTACTTGGAAATGAGGAAATCAGAAATATTGCCCTCAGAAAAAGACTGTCACCAGCTGAGAAAGCTGAGTCAAATGGAAATGGAAATTCTTGTTGGCATGAACTTAAACATTGTCCTTTTATTTTAATGAAAACTGTCACACACTAAAAATGGAAAATTAATGGTCCAAAAGATTAGAAAATGAATGGGATGAATAACTGTGCTTTACTTAAGAACCAAACATCAAAAAGCTCTGCAAACTCATAAGCCCTTGGGATATTTAACCAATGGAATAATATTCAACACATAAAGTTTTACATATGCTCCTTATTTTGGAATTCAAAAGTGATTACTGTTGAGGTTTTTTTGTTTTCTTTAGAAACCTTACAAACTTTCTTAGACCAAAAAAAAATCTGAATTCAATTATCCAGAGAGTCTTTCTTTTCTCTAAGGCCATTTTACTTTTTTATTTATTTTAATCTTTTCTACTATAAGACTATTAAAGACTATTAAAGTCCTACACAGCACTTTCTTTATCAAATTAATGTAATTTCTTTTTCAAATTTGTTCAGTTACAATCATGTATAACAGTGTTCATTGATATTCTAAATAACTTCGTATACATTGTATATACAATAACTCATCTTTCCTTATTCCTCTGACTGTCGAGCTGCAGTCAATACTAAGATACAGTGATTTCATAGGATAGGAATGAGAGGAGGGGAAGATACATACATGAACTTAATGTTTCTTCAAATGGTCTATATGACAAATCAGAATAAAGAGAGACCCTTAAACACTCCCCTAGGTGTTAAAATACTGGATACACTAGCCCCATCAGTCCTGAGCCCCTTCCCACAGCCCTTTGCCTCAGCCTGACTCTGTTGCCAGCACAAGCAGGGGGAGAGTGAACTTATGCCTTATCCACATCAGTGCTGGCCTAACATTCCCCTCCTAATGGACTCCAGCAGAAACCAGGTATCTGATCCATAATGTGTGTCCCAGAGTATTTAATTAGCCATACCTGAAAATCCTTTACCAAATTCTACATATGAGCTTATTGATCAATTTTTTCCACACTAACTTTCAGCTAACTTTTCTGTTGAGTTCTCCCTAAAGTAGCACAAACACTAACCTGACATGCACACTAGTAAAAGAAAATGTGTAAAATACAAGCAGAATGTAAAGACAACTGCTATTTTATCTGTTTAATAAACTGTGGAACAGACTGCCAAGTGATGGGTTCCTGTAAACCACAGCTAGAACAGAACACTGACTTCATTCCAGTAGAGAGATTACACAGTACAGGAAGTATTTTGTATTTTAAAGGCGTCATTACTTAAGTCTGTTAGAATTACGTCCTTATAAATAACATAACCCCGTGAAGAGAGCTGTGAATGATACTGGTTTATAAAAACAACTATGCACAAGAAAAATTATAATGAACTTACTGTGTCCACTCCTGCCAGAAGCATTTCAGTCATATTGGCATAGATCTCTTCCAAAGTAAGTTCCTTACTCACTAGGAGGTGTGTAAGTAGCCCACCATTCACTACTTCTCCTTGGTCCAGCTGAGACTGAATAACCTTCAATTTGTTGTCAACATGGATTTGACCTTTGGGATTCAAAAAAATGGTTAAGCCTCCATTTTTATTTTTCTGCTGGTTCCATTCAGCAATGACATTTCTCACTCATGCTACACTGTACATCCAGAAAAAAAAATAATCTCTTTTCTCAAGGAAAAGATCCTAAAGTGGTGGTGGAGGTCCTTGGCTACTCATGGTAAGGAAAGACTGAGCTGACAGGAACCTTGGCAGCTCACACCATGAGAATGCTGAGCACGAAGGACACAAGAGACTACAGTCTCTCACAGGGAGAGAGGGAAGCTCAAGGTCAAGTTTTTATGCCCACCTGGCTTGTTTTCTGATGGCTCTGCAAGAAGTGGTGAACTCTGCAGAGCATGCTGCAACTCAGCACAGAAAGACTGCTACAAGATGCCAGCAACAACCAGAAAGTCAAAGCCACAGAACTTAATTACTCTGAAGACAAAGATGAGGAGCATGAAGTAGTAACAAAAATGGAAAAATTTCGGTGAATGGCATGCTGAGCAATTTCACCCACAGTCCCAGGTACACTTTAGTGACTGCAAACAGCATCCTCAATCAAACACGGGTTTTAAGAAGAGAAAAACTCCTCGGGAAGTTAATGGCTCACAGAACGAGCTCACAAAAAAATCAAAATGCACACAGCTGTCTAATATTAGAGAGAGAAAAAGGATTCAGGGTTTTTTAACACTTTTAAAACACTTTTTAATTAAAACAAAATTGCAAAGACAGCTCCTCCTTCCTACTTACATGAACTTATATGAAAGCTGATTCATAAAACAGCCTAGAATTATTTATTTACCAAAAAACCCATATTGTTGTACAACATTGTACTTCAATGTCAACTTGTACATTTGTATGTACATAAATAAACTTTACAAAGTGTTTAATGAATTGCTAGAGCCTAATTTTTAAATTTTCTAGTCAGTTTTAGCAGTGATTATTTGTCAGAGTGCTTAATTAAAATGTTGCTGAAGTCAACAAAACTACCCTCATTATAATGGGAGTGGCTTAAGATAAAACCTTGGCAAAGAACTTGGACCTGGCATGACAAGTGGGTGCTGAAACAGATGAAGACAAATAAAGAAATAGCAGCATAAAATAGGGGAGTATTTGAAATGTACTGGTAAAATTCTTTTTCAGTAGAATATTTTTTAAAACAGGTTCCCCTGGCCAGTCTGTGTTTAATATGAAACTTACTTCTGCCACAATGTCTTCTTATAATTTTAGAAGAGAAATGCAGCTTGTCCCGTTCAAACACACACAGAACCTGCAGAAATACAGCTGAACTTTTCTACTACTAAATCTTACTAAATTTGAAGAGTCCATCCCAGGATCTGCAGAACTCTCTCCAGGGTTTTGGAATAAGTGGACGAAGCCATTTGGGGATAGCACCTGCATACATAGTGGTCTTAAACATACTAAACATCAATTCCAGAGCCTCAATATATTCAACAGTCTGCTGTGGGACGTTGTTTTCCAGGCAGCCCAGCCGGCATTCATACAGAATTGTTGCCACACCTGCACATACGAAATCAAAGAATTGGCCATACATATGCATAAATACATATTAATGATTTAATGGATTAACTAACATAATGGAACTACCTTACAATAAATGTTTAGTTATTATTACTCCAGTTGGGGAACAGATAAAATAGAAATTCACAATACAGTAAAAAAGACCAGCTAAACATTGTAGCAACTTGCTTTGTCAATAATGCTCAGCATGAGAAGACAGCCAGGAATTCCACCAGAAGCAGAGCAGCCTCCAGCATGGTCGCTGTTTTGCATTGCACTACGAACGCTGAGCCTGCCCTGTTGGCCTCTGGACCCACAGGGACACACAAGGGACACCCAAAGGCTTCTCTGGTACACTGGTGACAATGCAGGAGTTTCTACCAGTGGCTGTGTCTGTCATCAGCTGGTAGCAAATGAATGCTGAGTATTTATAAGTGGAAAAAGAGCTTGCACACCACACTGCTTTTGCTGAACACAACCTACTCCACCCAGCCCTGAACGACAGCAAGTGTGACACTGTTGCAAGTCACAAGGTTGTCTCTTGTTCTGACTTGCTGTAATTTCCCCAGATGTTTTTCTGCAGAACTGCAGGCATCCCCACTAGAAATACCATTCCCCCACCAAAAAGCAGTACTTTACATATATTTTTATGAAATTATTATTCTTCTGAACTCTGGACCATTTCTTCCATTTATCAAGGTAATTCTTACCTGTCCATTAGTGTCCCTGCAATCTCTCCCCTCAGATTTTATAAACACACTCAAATTATTAAATACTAGACAGAATTCATACAGAAACTGCCCTATTGGAGTTAGCCAAAATGTTCTCTCAGTTTGACAGCAAACCATTTTTAATTACCACCTGAACACAGTTTTCTATCAATTTGTCCTCCCAACTTGCAAAATCTAGATCATATTATCCAGTTTATTTATGAAAATATGACCATATAAACAGCATCATCAAAATAATCTTATTCAATGATTTTTCTAAAATCTAGTGGGGCAACTCAGTAATCTAAAAAGGCAGTTAGATAATTTCTCAAGGCCATTTGTATCAAATGAAATGTTTTAAAATAAATGTGCTTTAAAAATCATTAGTTATTAGTTTGTTCATATATTTCCAGGAAATATTAGATAATTAGAGTAACTGGTCTATTAACAGTCAATTCTCTTTTTTCTCTGTTTCTCCTATTTAAACTGGTACAATAGATAGTGATGCTTAAACTTGACTTGCCCTCAATTAAACTCCCCACATTTTAAGACATTTTTCTTTTTCCCAGTTCTTTACTTTGTTGACTTCTTTACTGACAAAAATATTTTTTAAATTTGATTATTTTCAACTCACTCTTCCTTTCCTAATTTCCCTCCCTGAAAAGATATTTTTCTGTGCCTTTTATTTCTTTTGTGCCTCTTTCAGAAACTGCTGGTTCTTATACATCTTCTTGTTGTTTGTCCTTTCGAAGAAATCTTACACATTGGTTCCCTGAACAGTTACAGTACAAGTTAAATAAACAGCAATTCATATAGAAAATAAGCATGTGCCAGGCACAAGTTAAAAATGAAAAGTTAAAAGAATGTGAAGAATTCAAACTAACCCATCATTTAAAGTGGATCTGTAAGCTCAGAGTTTAAAATTCCAAAAATTGGTAGTTTAATGCCATTTTTAGACACTATTAATGCGAAACAGACCAAGCAGGCAGGCAGCAATTTGATACAGCATCTTTGTAAGTGAGCAATTTGGAAGTTCTTCAAATCCCAAATTACTCAGCTGCCTGTCAGCAGAGAGTACCAATGTTTTTAAAAGGCATTACATAGAAAAAGATCGGGTTCTATGTAGTCAGTTAAAGAAATGCATGAAATGTGTATCACCACTAGATTTCTGCAAGAATGCAGGAAATGAGTTCCATTCAGCATCCCCTCATTAATGGCAGCCAGTGGTAGATGATCATAAGGCAAGCATAATGATCCCACACTTGGCACGTGTAGGCAGGGAAAAGCAGTGTCTTTTCCCCCATGAAGCTATGAACTGAATTTAGATACGTCACACAGGGGTTCCCCATTGGAATTTGGCTGGTATACTGTGAAATTAACATGTCTTAGAAGTCACCTGTTAGAAGGTCAACACCCTTATTCTTGAGAAATTAATACAAAAATACAGAGTACTGCAACTATTCAAAGACCTGATTGCACATTTTACCTATACACCAGCACTTCCATGGGAATTGTTCCTTAGTTCAAGGTATCATCTCTTCGGACTCTGCAAAGGAATTCTACTGATAACTACTGCACTGACTAGGAAGAAAACACAAATACAGAATATCAAACTTCCCTTTTCAAAGTAATCAAAACAAGGCACAGTGATTTGACAGAAATGCCTAACCACACACACACTGCCTTACAACCATTTCCTTTACAGGTGTGATCCAGCCCATACTTACCTTCCATTGAGTACTTGAAGAAAAGGTTGTTAACATTGGTCACTGTTTCCCCATCCTCCTCTTGACTTCTGAGGGTGTGGATTCTTTTAATTAAGTCTGTGATAACTTCATTGACTCCTTCAGAGTAAACAGCCACATCTTTGGGTTTCAGAATTTTTTGCCTCAGAACACTTCTCATTTTTAGCCACTGTTCCCCCTCCCTAGAAGAAATTATTAATAATGTCTACACGCAGTTTTCCTTAACAATCATCAGAGCTGGGTAAGAGCTCTACAATTAAACTCTTTGTGATTTTTCATGTCAAATGAAAGCAAGTGGTAAAATGAAAATGATGACAATGTATATTTTTATGTTCCTACATTTTTATTATTCTGTGTTTATTGCCCATCCTCATTAAATTTCCGTGTTGCAACATGTATGTGCAGAAATAAATCAAACTTTGGTTTGAGTGACAGAACTTGCCCACTTAGTGTTCTGAATTTGACAAGTGTCCCTATATTATTTTGCCAGTAGTAATCTATTAGTAGTTAGTAGTAAGACATTAGTAAAATTTGCTATTAAAATTACTTTAAAGAAATATTTGAATGCACAGTCTTCAAAACTGCTTTTACCTAAAACCAGTGCTTATTACCAAAGAAGAGTATCACATTCAGAGCTGACAAATCAACAACTCGACCTGGTAGCATAAATTCCCTTACTGATACATTACTTTCAGCTACCCTAATTCTAAACCTACAGAGTAACAGGAATATACCTGACCTACCTATATAGAAACAACTTACAGCTGGATTCTGCTTTACCTGAGCCATGCGTGGAAATCTTTGTGCTGAGGACTAAAAATCTGAATTGCAGTATGTGCATGCTCTGTATGAGCACCATATATGGGAACAGTGGTTGCAGGGATACCTTTCAATTCTTTATGAAAATGGGTATCTTTTATGTGTTTATTTTAAATGGCTATGTATTTCAAATTAATTTTTTCATCTGGAGCAATGCCACTGCAAAACACAGAAATTTATTGGCCAACAGAAGAATTTGATGTCTTTAACAGGTATTTCCTGACTATCTCCTGATTTAAGATCTCTTTTCACTGAGTATCAAGGAACTGTTAGTTTGGGTTAACTGTTAACTGCAGTTAAGGTTTGAGTCTGCAGTGCAATGCATAAAGCCTTTTGCTACCATGAAAAAACGGACTGTCCATGACTCAGGAAATTAGTTTCCTTCTAAATAAACATCCTATGTCAGTGGGGACTGTGAGTAGTGGCAATTAACCACACCCACAAGCACTGCCAGGTTATGCAAGCTGTGAAGACAGATAACTGTTCTGGAATCAGCCAGACTCAAAAATCTCTGCACGGGGATGCACTATGGTGTGACTTGACCATACTGTGGCTTCTTTGCATTACTCTACTGAGGGGGCACTTCGGTGAACATAAAGCTAAAACCAGTCTGAGCCAACAATCCCACACAGCACACTGCCAACCAGATGGAACAGTCCACAACTGATGCAATAAACCCACATTCGTGCAGTGCAGTGGCCAAGTTAGTAAGCTCTATTCTGCAAAACCGCTTGCAGGTAAGTGAGTCAGCTCAGACAACTCCAGTTGATTCACATTCCCAAAGAATGTATTCATGCAAAGTAGCTCACTGCACGTCCAACTACACATCATTACCATCCCTTTGAAACTTCATAGCAGAACAGACAAATTCATGGCACTCATCACAAATTCCTACCTCCTTCCCCCCCACTAGATACACAGCTTTCACAGCTTTCTCCACACAGAAAGGCCTGATTTCCCAGATGAGCTGTACAGTCCTACAGAAAATCACTAAACTTGTACAAGAAAACAAAAAAAAGGAAGGAATAACAGCACTTACGCAGAAATGAGCCCCGTGGCTCTGCCCCGTAAATCCCTGTACTCCTGCCAGGATTCCATGTTAGCTCTTTGTGGTGCTCTGCCTTCTGCTCGGAGGACTTGAGCAACCATGTCTCGATCTGCAATGGATACAACAAACTGGGGACCAAAGTGAGACTTGAAGATCTTTCCATATTCCTGAGTGTGTTTTTGCTACAGTATCACCAACAAAGAGAAACAGAAGTCAAGTATTACTAAGGAAAACTATCACAAAAGGAAACGTGATAATTTGTCGTACACAAGCTCTCACATCTAGAATTTGATCCCCAGCCTTCCAGTCAAGGAACAGTTTTGAAATGTCAGGAGAAAGCATCTAAGCATTACTGTGAGATATTCACAAGGAAAACAGTGAGGTCACACAGTTCAGGACCTCTGACTGAAAAGACCCAAAGCTCGAAGGCACAGAGCGTGAGGGAAACCAAATACCGAGAAGATGAAAGGGCTTGGTGCACTTAAAAACACATCCCTTCAGATCAAACAGGTTAGAAAGAATGTCTGCAAAAATGAAAAACATGGGGGCATATAGAGTTAAATTAACAGTATAATACAAAGATATAATTTAATCCCTTCTGTAAATAAATATTTACGCTACCATTTTATTGCTTATAAAAAAACTATGTATAAGTTTCTCACACCTAACCAAGGATAGAGGGAGCACAACATCCTAGTGAAAAACTGCATTTTGGGACAGTTTTGTCAGCAGTGAAAGACATTTGAGAAAGACATATGCTAATTCTGCAAAAGAAAGGAAAAGGTGAGGTCTTATTACTGCAGTGAGGTTTATTGAGTGGTTGATCCACAGATTATATGATTCAAGCTGAAGAGAAACAATAGGCAATTAATAAAGAGGATTGGAAAACACTAAACTATGTATATATATTAAAACAAACAAACAAAACCAAACCCAAAAGTTTTCCACTAAGACTGCACTATCACTGGCCCATGAAATCTTACTGATTATTTCAAATAAATTTCATTCTGATATGGTTATGAAGGGAAACACTCAGCTCTCACGAATTCACTTGTAGTTAAGGGACATCATCATTTCAGAGGGGAAAAAAACCCCCACAAAACCTGCAAAGCAGCTATTAAAAGGATACCATTAAGACTTTAGAAATAAATTTTAAAGCCTTTATTTCTGGTTAAAGTGTTAAGACAAGTTACACTCACCAAAGTTTAACTTTGACATATTACCTGCAATCTAATCCAAAGACATCTGCACGCAGAGTTATGCTGACTATAAACCACAGATGGTGACACCAACTACACTCATGGAAGACCAGTGCTGACACAAGATTAACTTATGTGAAATATATTTTGTTCAGTCTTAGTTACAGACATGAATTGTTTAATTGCCAACAATAAGTTTAAGACACATGAATCACTCTTCAGAATGTGATACCAAGTGCATATAAAAAATGAAACTCTTTTTGCCTAGTTTCCAAATAAAACATGAGTTGTGCAATTGTGGTCTCTTCCAGTCACCTCTTAACTACTTTTGTAACACAATGGCCAGCTTCGGTCTAAGTTCTAAAGGTGTCTACAACGATATTCTTACCATTTTCAAAAATCAGCATCTGAATTCAAATGAGACACACATATTAGCCATCCTGATAGGGAATTGCTACAGCAAGAACTCAATTACTGTCATTTCTGCTTGGTCTGCTCCTAACGAACACCACAGGCAGAGCAATGCATGACCAAGGACTCCCAAAATCCAAAGTATCTCCTGCATTAGAGATATTTTAGGGATACTGAACTTGGAGATAATAACTTGGGGAGTATGTTTCATTAAAAGAAAGCATGAGTCAGGAAAGGAGTGCTGCAAGGAAAAACCAGTGGAGTGAGGGGAATACAGGCCACCAGTCACAGAAAAACAGGTTCAACAATTTTTGCAATTTGTGGAGCAGTTTGGTTTTTTTCTACGGATGGTAAGGTTTACAAGGGACACTAAACTTCAACAGAAAATACATCAAGTGACAAGCTATGCAATCAAATAATTTAAATAATAGTTCTAAACCAGAAACAGACAAGGACAAAGTATCTGAACATCTCTTGCTTTCAATAAACTGAACATCATTCTATCAACATCATGTATAAAGAAATGCCCAGGATTTCTCTTTCCATATTTTCTATCACAACATAGGGATTTTTTGCCTTGTTCTAAATCTTGAAAATGTTCCACTCCAGTGCCTCACCTACCACTCTCACACCAGTCATTCTTGACACACCATAAATTCAAACTGCCAGCATCCAAATCCCTCCCTCCTCACCTTTCTTTTCTTTATGCTTGCACAGCACTGATGAGACAAAAGAGATCTAAGCCCATAAAATTAAAAATACTTTCCCTTTGTCATAACTGCTGTAGGCATTACTACTTTGGCCAGCACTGACTGGAGTCATGTTACTGAGAACAGAACCTCCTTTGTGAAAAAGCGCTGGGCTCCCCACCCCTTCTGCATATAGCGCACAAACACTTGTGTGTGCCGAAGGACGCCGGTTAAGTAGCCGTGCTGGTTACCAAAGGGTTTGGGATTAATTCATTCCTGATGTTCACTGTATTGTTAAATTTAACAGACTGTTATTAATCCAGTTAATGCTTAGTTGCATTCTATGTGTATGCAAACAGGGCATCCTGCGATTTTTGAGGCTCTAAACAGAATAAAAATTAGTATTATATTGCAACATCTCCTTATCCTTCCTCACACTTTCCTTTCTAGGAATAATATTGACTAAAGAAGAAAATAGCCATATCAGCTACCGGTAGTGAAAATCATATACTATTTAGGATGTTTTGTATTACTTTTATTATTTTGAATACCTTTCACTTTTTTGACAGTGAAAGAACTTGAAACCAATGGTAGCACCTTTTTGAGTGTTATGAAATTATGATGAGTACCTCTCAAATTCTGTACATCACCACAGCGTTAGCCAAAAAAGAAAAAAATAACAGAATAAAACAAAAAGCTTTAGATGTCTTGAAGTCTCATCGGCACGTGTCTTGGTTAGCAGACAATCAAGCTGAGCAATTAATCATTCACAATCTATTTTGGTTGCCATGGAACACAGCATTCACCCAAACATTTCTTTTTAAAAATCTAAATGGTAAATACAAGAAAGCTGGACAAAACTAAGCAACTGAAGTGATTCTTTTTTGTCTGTTTCCTGCCTCTTTCTGGTGTTTTTAGGCCCTTCGTAAATATTAACTTTCGAGTTTTGATTCTCAAACCATTTAAAGATCTGTTTTCTTTTATTTTCCTTTTCTATTTTTATTTCTTTCTCACTGTCTCTCTTTTTTCTTAAATTCCAGCAATTTTCAGACAGCAAACCTCTTGTGTCTGACTGTGAATCTCTTCCTAGCAATTTGAAAAAGGCCACTAGGAAAAGCAAAATAAGAAGTGCCCCATTTGAGGTATTCCCAAAGAGATCTGTTCTGCCGGTGGAAAGCTTTATAGATCCACAGCTGCAAAAGGTGAAAAACACAGCTTTACTCCTTTATGCACAAGTGCCTCCTTTAGAATCGCTTGGACTACACGGGGAAAGGGCCCCAGGAGATGCACTGTGACTTTTTAGGAATGAAACCCACATGTTTGGCCAAGCAACCCAAAGAATTCATCTCTGGATAGCGACAGCCTTACGGTAAGAGCGTTGCCCATGCCAGCATCCCCGAGGGGCTGCACAGAGGAAGGAGGACCCTTGTTCACCCAACTCCTGCAGTGCCAGGCAGGGATAACGCGCCTCACCCACCCTCACCAGCTGCGACCGAGGGAGGGGACACGCCGAGCTCCGCGGGACACCACAGCAGCGGAGGTGCCCAAACCAGAGGACGATTCTGAAGCCGCAGCCGGGCTCTGGTTCGTTTGCCCGCCTCCCGCCCGCTCCAGCAGCGCCAGGTGACAGGAGCCGCTCTCCGCCCGCCCTCCTCCCTCCCCTCACGCCGCCATCCGGCCCCGCTTCCCGCCACCCGCTCCCCTCCCCCGCGCCAGTGTGGCGGCCGCGGAGGGGGCGCAGGGCCGGCAGCGCCAGTCGCCACCATTCCCGGGCTCTGTCCCTCACCCCCCCCGGGA
>VZRZ01002554.1:209789-291858 GCA_013398175.1 Climacteris rufus
GGGCTCTGTCCCTCGCCCCCCCGGGAAGGTTCGAACCGCCCGCCTCCTGCCGAAGGGACGGGGGCGGCCGCCGGGGGCCGGCAGCGCTGACGGCAGCGGGGCAGGCGCATCTACCGCCCCCTCAGGGGACCGGCGGAGGCAAAGTGTATTTATGTAAGGGGAGGCCGGGGCAGGAGAGACAAAATGGTCTCTGAACACAGCGGAGCAGCGCCGGGCCGGGCTGAGGGAAGGGCAGCGGCGGTGGCGCCTCAGCCGCGGCAGGGCTGGGGCGGCCCCGGGTGCCACAGAATCTTGGAGCGCTCCAAGATTCCAGGGAAGCCCACACTTCGCAGCCCTGCCCGCCAAAAACAAGCCCTCTGCAAGCTTGTGAAACAGCCCAGTTAAAAAAAAAAAAAAAAAAAAAGTGTTCTATTTTTTTTTTTTTTCCTTTCAGCCTGAGTCGCCTCCCCAGCCGTTCAAAATGCGCACAAAGATGCGCGGGGAGCGCTCGCAGCCCGGGGCTGCCGGCGCGGCGGGCACCGGGGCACGGGAACGGGGGAGCCGGGATCGTGGGAGCCCCAGCGAAACAAAACTGCCGAAACCTCCAGTGCTGCGGGAAAGGGAATGCGGGATCCCCTGAGCCCCGGCTCTCCCCAGCGGGAAGGCGGCGCGGCGATGCCCAGCTGCGGTGCTGCTCACGGGGTGATTCACCAGCGTTTTACGAGGGGAGGAAAGCAAAGGTTTAAGTAATCCTGGCGTGATTAAAGCATTGAGTAGCCGAGTGCGCCGTACCTGGATTTCATGAATGCGGCCGAAGCCGTCCTTCCAGAAGAACTCGTAGAGGTTGTAGAGGGTGTTGGGTCCGGGCATTTCGTGCAGGCTCTTCACCCTGCCCAGCCGGCGCGGGGGGGGCTCCAGCAGCTCCGCTCCGCGCCCCTCGCCTTTGTTCCCCGCCGCTGCCCGCGGGCTGCTCCGCACCGCCAGCGGCTGGCTGCTGCACAGCCTGGGCAGCCCGGGAAACCTGCTGCTGGCCAAAAGCGCCTGGTAAAAGTAAGTCCTCTCACATTCACGTGTCTGCTTGCATTTCATCGTCAAAACTCTGGTGAAGAAAGACATGTCTTTTAATTTCAGAAGGGTCCACTTTGCTCCTGCAGCTGCTTTTTATTTGGTTGCTCTTCCTTCAGTGCCTGCTTTAACTTGTACAAGCAGCACTTCTCCAAACTCTTACTGCATGAGCATCAGTTTACACAGACCATTATTTAACGCTCCCTCCCCTAGGGCTGGAAAAGGGGGGTGGGTCTGGGATGAGACTTGAATAGAACGAACCTATTATTTTGTATAATTCAAATCAGATAAATTTACCCATTTTACATGCAGCCAAAGTTCAGTTTGCCCCCCTTTCCCCCATTAGTTTGGTGAAAAGCTCACCTCATCTTTCTCCTACATTAAAAAGGTGGGATTAGTCCTATTTTTTCCTTGGCATTAATTCATTTCCCTATGCTAGAAAACAGTATTTTCTGCAAGAAGTCCTCTTAGAACCTTTCATTATTCTGTAACATGTATGAAAAACATTCGTGCATCCCCACTGCATAAGTATCACTGGTCTTACACAGTGACCTTACAAACAATTCCTGTAAAATACAATATTCAGGGATGTTATTTATATTGCAGAATGATTTCTCTTTTAGACTGGATATACTCCATAAGCAGTTTGTGTCAGCTTTTGTAGAAGTCTGCACAGTTTCAGTGTGTTGTTTTCATATGTATTGTTGTATAATTCCAAAGGTGTTGGTGATAATGTGTAAAATGTTGATTAGTTTCAGAAGTGATGTGAAAGAGACTACCTTGGTTTGTAAGTGAATCAGACACTCAGGCGAAACTTGAGGACAGAGGAAAGTCTCAAGGACGATCCACATTTCCAGAACTTAATTGTGAATAAACTGCTAGAAAAGTAAGTCTAGTAAGCTTCAAAGTTACAAGCTTTTGTTTTTCTTATTTATCTTCTATTTTTGAGGTTGCATTCCAATTAAGATCTGAGTGTATGCTTACTTTTGCCACTGATAACTCCACTGAAATTAATAACTCTGAAGTTAGATAGGCGCATCAGTCTTTATAGATACAGCAATAAATATTACAGGAATTAAAGGCAGATGGTAAACAGCCTTAAAATCTGTTGAAGTACATGCTGGTTTAAGCTAAAATCATGTCTGAAATGGGCTTCATCATACTTAAATGGGTCCAGAGAACAGCAAGAGAAAAAATATGAGAGGGTTTTAAAAAATTACATAAGAAGGTTGAGAGACTTACTTCATCTGGGAAAGATGACTACCAGGACCATGACAACATCCTACAGATGTTACATCTTTTGTTTAAAAAAGGTGCATGTCAGAGAGAAAGGAGGAAGAAGGAAAATAATGGGCTCAGTTTGCAGCTGCAGTTTTTTGGTTACCTTTTCAGGTAGCCTTGGTACCTCATATTTCAGACAGCCAAGGCCTCACAGGACATTATGTACTTGCTGTCACTGAGCTTTGTAAGAACAGGTTTGAGAACATCATCAGGGTACCTCTGAAGTTTTCCTTCCTATGTTTCTACATAGTGCAGCTATATTATTTCTTTAATACTTACCTAAAGGTGCTTTGAGAGTTACACGGATTTCGAAATTATATTAATATTGTAATTTCTAGATTGCTGGAGGGAATATGTGCACCCTTCCAAAAAACTCCTACTATCAGTGTGGTTGATTTTTTTTTTCAGTTTGGAATCATATGTGGTTAAGGTAGTGTAAAGCATGTGCTTCTCTTAATATGCTAGCAAGATAAACTTAGATACATTGTATGTAAAGGTTACAGTTTTGCAATTGGTAGTAGCTTTTGCTGTACCTTTTTCCAGTTTTCATATTTGTAATTCTCCACTATTCACTATTTTCCCACCACTGCCTCTTTTCCATGAAGATCATTGTTGGACAGATTGTTTCTAGCCAAGACCCTTGAAAAAGCTTCAGAAGCTTTATCCTTTAAGTACTTCACCAGAACAGTACCTGCTTTTCCTCTGAGGAGTTTCTGAAGGTGACAGTAGTGCCAGCATAGGAGCTGTTGTATAAACACACTTGCACTCAGTCTTCTTCTCAGTTTACTTATTGCTAGATTTCTGTTTGTTTGCAATAAAATGGTCTGCAACACAGATTCCATTTTTAAAAAAAACAACATGTAAACAATTCAGAGAATCTGCAATTTCAGTGAAACGGGGCTCACCTGGTGCAGCATTTAAGACAGCTGCAGACATTCAGATCTCTTTATTGGCAAACGCCAGCAAATTTTTAATGCGAGTCAAACATTCTGTAATGACTGGCTCTCACGTTTCTATGTGCAGCTTACACGATCACAGTACAGGCAGACTCATTAAAAGATTCTTGCTATCCTTTGTGCTATGGCTTCTGAGGAACTGCACGCATTCTCTGCTGTCTGGATAGACTCTTGTTGGTTTTTAACATGGTGCTCAGCAGTACAAAGTCCAAGACTATTTCATTAGTCACGTGCAAATATTTCTTACTGTAAAAAAAAAACCAAAACAATACAACAAATTATGGAAAAACCTAAAAAAAAAAAAACAAAAAAACCCACACCAAACACCCACAAAAGCCAATTCCAATGTACGTAATTAATTTGAATAGGTTTTTATACTTGGTCTACTTTTAAAGAAAAAGGGGAATGTGCCGTTTGAGAAGAGCCCTTTCCCAGGAGTGTCTGAGACACTTCCATTACTACTTACCATCTGGTAATTTTATTACAAGGAGCCATCAGTGTTTTATAAACAAAGCCAAAACCACCCCATCCTGAAGAATATCCAGAGTACATCATAGGCAATAGCTGAGTAACAGAAAGAAATAAATGAAGAAATCACAAAGTAGCAATGCATTAATGATGAAAATTGCCAAATTTCTGTGATACAACAGAAGCAGGATTTAAAGGGGAGTAAGCATGCCAGTGTGCAAACCTGTATAGAGCACCTTCCTTGCACAAAAGGAGGTAAAAGTGGACTGACAGCCACAGAAACAATTTTTATGTAGTGCAGGCAATGGACCAGTGGTAGTTCTGATGACGAGTGGGTTGAAAATATTTATAAATAATAGATGGTTCTAGGCAGCTTGCTAGAGGGAGTAGACATTCAGAGCCACTATCAGATGCAGGCTCTGGTGCACTATTACAACACTGGTCTACAGTAACATGAGTAATACTATAGTAACCCACCAGTGCAGATAAAAGTTTCTTTCTCTAGGTAAACTGTACAAAAAGAATACTCCAGACAACAAGAGCCAAATTGTAAAGTGGTTCAATAACTAAATACAGAAAAGGAATGTTTATGAATGTGAGTGAATACATGTGGGCTACCACAACATGGAATGTGTAATTAAACCATTCACTTCTCTTTGCTGTGCCAGATCATAATTGTGTGGTTCGGTTTGGCTTTCAAATTAGAGTTTTTAGTGTATACATGTGCCACTAATGTCCCTGCTTTACTGACACACCTCACATCCTTACTACTGCAGAATCTGAGTTGGAGATCAAACTTGCAAACTGCAGCATGTTCAACAGTCAACATTATGAGTAAACCCCAGAAGTTAAGCTACAAGAGATGGATAAAACTGAAATGAGTTTTCTAGAACAGACCTGAAAAAGAGAAAGGCAGAGTAAAGGAAAGGAGCCGACAAACGTTTGAAAGAGCAGCGGAGCGTAAGATTCTAGAGGGTAACCTAAAGTGATGGAGGGATTGACATTGCCTCATCCTGTTTTCCTCCCAAATATGAACACAGACTTGTTTCAGGTAACAGAAGTCCAGTAGTATTGCTACAAAATTCCCAAGAATGAGGATGAGCATAGTAGTCATTATACAAAACCTCCTTCCAATCCACACAAAGCCACCAAACCATAAAGGAGGAGTTATGCCATCAGCACAAGCCAACCAAAACACATTTATGTGACTTGGAAGATAAATATTTTCATCTACTTGTACAACCTTCAAGTATATATATTTATCAGACATCTTAACACTGACTCGGAAACACACTCAGAGTTCTTTAAATTTAAACAATGACGTTTGTCCTAGCCTGTTGGTCCTTGGCGTCTGAAAATATGTTTTATGTAACAAGTCAGTTGGGACTTTTGTTATTTCAAACAAGTTGGAGCACATGCCCCTTCACAGCAGACATGCTTCAGTTTCAGTTAACTTTTGGTATGTAACGGGATCACAGTATAAACTCAACTTGGCTTATTGATAATTTAGATTATATATTATTTTTGGATAATTTGTCTTCAAATCCACAGTCCCGCTGTTCTCTCCGTCTAGACCCCCTAATGGTCTGATTAATTGTACTTCGTTACCTTTGTTTAGTTATTTCTAAATCCAATTTAAACTTGCCCTCCTCTTTGCTTGAACTCTGACAAAGTTCACTTGAAGCTCTTTGTGTCAATAACATTGGTATTCAGAGTCAATGGCTACATTATCATCTTACCAGGAATTCTGTTTTCTTGGAATTATTCTCACCTTTTAACAGTCTTGGCTATATCTGACTTGTAATTATTTGAACATCATTTTATGATACCCAGTATGATAAATATTGTACTGTATGTTTTATATAACTGTTTAAATAGCTACAAGTATAAATAATCTGCAAGTATAACTTATGGAAGTAAAATACATTTGATCAGAGGCATTTAACTTTGCCCAAGTAACCCCTTCAGCTAAGACTACACAGATAGGCTATTCAGAACATTTGCAAAGAAAAGCTGAAAAAGAGCTGCAATGTCAGAAATGTAAGCAAAGATTTTCAGTGTAATTTAAAACATCACTGAAAAAGCTGTAGAGTTAGTCATGACATGATTTTTGCCTTTTCTGACTGTTCTCAAACCCATCTTCTGAAAGATCCTTTCAAGTTGTGAAGTCACCTCTTTGGAATTTAAACACTTTCTAAATTCCTGTTTTTTCTTGAGAACAGGACAAAACGGAACCTAACAGGTTAAATACTAATTGAATACTGTACAAAAAGAAGATACTTAAATCAGAACAGGCAAGCCAATGCCAGGTGTTGATAGCACTGTGTGACTTACTGTTCACTGCTTAATCAAAAACCCCATGAATCAACTGTAAAGAATTCAGCTCTACTTGCAGACTTCTCATAGGTTTAGATCCTTGCCCTGTGCCTCTTACAGCATATGACACGAAGTTACACTGAGAGCCACTTGCCTTGAAGTCTGAAGTTTTGAAACACCTAGAGAAAAATATGGCACTACTAAAAATGATGGCATCAGGAGGGTTTAAGGAGCCAGAGAAACAGAAACTGGGTGTAGTTTGGTGCTTGGCTGAGCTGTAGCACTGCTGAAATTGCCACCCCACTGTCACTGTGCACTTTCAGTCTAGAGGGCTGCCATTTTAATGAGTAACAGCATCACCCTTCAAGCATTAACACCTTCATATGGACACTTGCTGGTTTGCCACAGGCACAAAGTGCACATAAAGACAAGCTTCAGTAGTGTAGCCTATCAGAAACACAAACAGCAAATATTAAAAAAAGACAATTCCTGAAGATGATTAGGTCTCCTCAGTATGGAATTCAGACCAAGGAGGTGGCCAGGGAGCAGAGTAAAAGCTTTTCTTCCAGCAAGGAAACCTGAATTACATCCAAGAAAATCACACCTCCTCTGTCCACAGACTTCCAAGAAATAATTTACTTACCCCAGAGTTCACCTGCCTCTGGCATCACTCATAATCTGAATCACAGTTTTGCCATACTATCTGTTACTCTGTGGACAATTTAGTTTCCTAGAGGGCTGGGATTACAGATCTGGAGCAGTCTACTGTGACCCTGGGGTGCAGAGCACTGCCAGACTGCGGGAGCAGTGAGGGGCCAGCAGGACAGAAGCCCCAGGAAGCAGCAGTGGGTCTCAGTGACTGACCTGCCCAGAAAGCAGAACTCCCTGACCAGATTACAGCACAGGTGCTGCCATGTGCACCTGCAACTCCACGGTAGTGCACACCAGTCTGCTACAGTCTGCAGTAACAGCAGGCGGTAATTACTGCAATTAATCATATCAAAGTAATTAATTCTAAAGTATGAATACCAAGATGCTGTCACTGATGCATGGAGTAATTCATATCTCATAAAATGATTATGGCTTACTTGATGCTGAATGTACTACATCCCACACAGAGCCATTACATAGAAGAGTAAGATCATTAGTCATGATTTACTAGAGAAGAACTAGAGTGCTGTCCTAAACTCAGCTACTATTGGTAATTCCACAATTACAGAGATCAGTATTAAGCCATTTGCACATATAGCAAGTTGGATTTTTTTTTCAAGTTTATGAAAGGTGGAAAATAGATCCACAGCAATTCATAAAGCTTTTTAAGAGAAAATTATGCAGACTGGGTGACTTGCTCAGCTAAACCTCTGCTACAGGCCACTCCTATTATACTAAATTACCATTTTGCTGCTGACTGTTGCCATTAGAGCTGGTCCAAACTACTATCAGAAGTAAACAGAAAAAACTGGGGAGAGTACATCAGCACCAGAATACTGCACATTAATCTCTTCTACATAAGCCACTCAAGCACTGCCATGGCTGCTTCCAACTTGTGAGGCAGAAGACTCAGGACAAGAGAAAGAACCATGTGTTACAGGGTAGGGGTCAGAGCCTAAACAGTTTAAACTGAAGTGATCAGTTCCCTTTTTCAAAATTACCTGATTCTGGTACAGAGATAAAACCAAGCACCATCTGTTCTGCATTATGCTTCCAGTATTTCTACATTCTCAATTTTTGAATTCATGCTAACAAGAAACAGAATTCAGTATTCTTCTGAAGCACATTTGTCATATAACCAGGACAGCTGTACCGTACTTGCTCCTTCCAGTGTGGTAAAGATTTGTACTAAACAGCTTTGAACCAACAGAGGTTGTTCCTAAAGCTCTACAAACTACCAGCAAAATAACATAACACAACACTAAGTAGCATAACTGTTACAGTAGTAAGCAGATGTTATTTAAAAACCATTCTTCTGCCACAAACCACCACCACTTCTCCTAACATTTTAGAGAATTATATTGTAATCTTCATTAAAAAAAAAAAAACCAAACTTGTGAATCCTTCTCTCACATTCTTCCAACTCACTTTGTGAGAAGTCAAAATGCTTTTTGATTCAGTAATAACTTCTGTGGTGACACTGCACTGTTTAGCAGTTACGAAGGTTTTATTGCATGGTTAATAAATAGAATATAAATAACAAGAAAAACAGATTTTATTTTAGCAACTTCTCAACAGTAGCAAGAAAAATGAGGGAAACCAGCACAGAATTTATTTGTACCTACTAATTGTATTTACTAATTTATTAATTTGTATTTACTAATGCTTTCCTTGAGTTTACTTTGGAGACAGAGTCCCTCTTTCTTCTTGTCTTCAGCCTTCAAAATATTTCTGACCGATTTGTTAGAATTTTAAGACAGGTTAAGTCACAAGTATAAATTAACTCTCAGTTTAAAAATATTACGTAAAGTGCTCCTCTCAGGATTTTTTCAGCTCAATGAATGACTTTATTTAAGCATTTTGAAAAACAGTATATTGTTGAGCAGACACAATAATCAGATAAATAATATTTCAAACATCAGTACAAATTTAATTTACAAAACCTTTTCAGAACTCTTCTGAAAAAGGATCTCCAGCTGATAAAAATAAAATCTATTAATTACCCTGAAAACCAGACAAGTACTTCTCTTAAAGTGGCCAATATGCTTCTGCCCTCTGGGCATGAGGAAATGAGGGCATAATACAGGGAGCGCAGTGCCACACAAAGAAGTATGTGCTGTGACATATTTCTACCTTAAAGTTTTAAAAAAATATTCTCATGGTAAGATTTAGTTCCTTCTTTGCTTTCCCGTTCACCTATGAGAGCACATACACGGCTAAGTAATTACGTGGCTATACAGATGCACATAAAAAAGGTCTTTTAAAGGTCCTGTTGTACATTTCAAGTCCCTCTCTTCAGTACAGAATCAGGCAGGCGGACGCCCAGCTGTCGGGGAAGGCCGGCCGAGGGGCGTCACTTGCGGAAGCGTTTGAAGAGCGGGTGGATGTGTTTGCTGGCAGAGGCCTTGCTGCGGGACGAGTGGTACTCCATGTACACCGTGTCGTCGGCTCCCGACATGGAGCTCATGGTGCCCGCGCGCCGCGACACCTGCAGGGACAGGGAACACAACCGTGTGCTCAGGGTGTGGCCAGAGGTTTGAAAAATAAATCTGTTCTCTAATGTATCACAAAGATACTGGGTCATCACTGACTGGGACATCCGGGACACCACATTTAGAAATGGATGAGAATGAAGCGGTCCGGTTCTGTCCCATGTGTGGTCAATCCTTTTCAAAGAATTCTTCATTACCTGAGCTGACTTTGAACCATATTCTCCAGCAACTACTTCCTCCTCAGCATCCAGGTCAGATGCTTGCAGGACTTTCTGGAGAAGCTGCTGCTGTTCTTCTTTGGTTGAAAATGAAAGTTCTTCTTCTTCCATGCCCGCCAGCTTTGTGATGACCTAAGAAACAGAGCACACTACAAGGTGAGGGCTCCTCCTCCTCATTGTTAGCTATTCAAAACAAGACAAGGATTTCTGATTCCATATCCTGCTGGAACTGCCTTCAACTTTTATTAATGCTCTGAACAGCTTAACGCTACAGACAGCACAGATACATATAAAATTTTGCTAAGTGGTGTACACATACACACACACACATCTCATTATATTCTAGCTGGAGATGCAAAAGACAAACCTTTGTAGGAAAAAAAAAAGGAAATAAAAAAGAAAGGCTCTGGGCAAAGGATGCCACACTGTTTATACCAGCTTGATCAAGAACCTGACCAAAGCACATATAGGTAAGATAAATATTCCACTTACTGCAAAGTTAGGGTCATGCTGTGGGCTGTAGATTTGTCTAGTTTAAGAACTAGTGCTTTATGTTAAAAAAATAATCCACTAGCTTTGCAGAAACTGAAAATTTTAGCAATAAGCATTCAGGAATATGGGGGAAAAGCCCTAACAATTTGAGATGTACACTTGTTGAGAGGCAATGCAGCAACCTGCAACAGAGCATGAGCAGCAGAGCAAAAGGACTCCTCCAGCCTTTGAGAACTTAGACATTCTGTAACTTCACTGTTAGGTTTGTTTTTCATGGAATTCTCAGTAACTCATCTGATAACCAGAGGTGCAGGGCACGTCTGCTCTACTGGCCATGCAGTGCCATGGGCTCCATCAGCTGACAAACCTCTTCTGAAGACTGAAAAGATCTCAAGCTTCTGTTATAAAGCTTTGCAACAGGCAGCTTACTTTCTTAACTGAAGGTATTTTGAAAATTTCAAAATAATTTTTCCTGTAGTTAAATGCATTCTGTAAGCACATGCTTATATGTAACAACCATTTTTCCCACTGTTCCCAACTCAGTAAGGTTTTGAGAAAGACATTCTAATTCAGCCATGAATTATGTAGTGTTTCCCCTCCTCATCTTTTCTTCTTCCCTCTTGAGCCAACACAATTAGAAATGAATGACCTCGGCAGTCTGGGCTGGAGCAGATCACAAAGACTGCAAATACAGTTTAAGGTAAAATCCACGTTAGCTGCCAAGTACTGTTTTGAACAAATGGGGAAGGAAACACTAGAATGAATAATCAGTGCTGTGAGCTGTTGTTCATGGCAATTTCAAATTTGAAAAAGGATGTTTTCCTGAGAAATGTCACAGCCTGGAGAATCCACTCATGGAAGCAATCTGCGCTAGATGGCCAAAGGAACCCTACGGTCCTCCTCCTTGTCTACTTAGGAGGATATGTGCTATGATCATCTCAAAGGTAAAGAAAAAGAAGTCACAAAAATCAATTTTAGATTGCATATGCCTGTTTCCAGCTCTGGTTGCAAAACAGTGCTAGCATGATTCATAGAATGGAAAGAATTCCCACTGCATCATTATTAAAGCTGTCCAACTGATGCCACGTTTAAAGTTATCCCCAGTTCTTTGATATAGAGTTCTTCTGCTACTGGTTTAAAATTTAGTATATCCTATATTCAGCCTCTAAACAAAAACACAATACAGTGACAAATGAAACTGGTTAGCTAACCAAAAAAACCTGCTAGCAGTAAACTCCAAGCAGTAAATCATGATAAGGCTGATATTTAGGAAGCAAAGACAAAATATGTGATTTAGCAAAAAATATTACTCCAGTCCTCTTTTTGATGAAAGGCAGAGAATTGAGCTATTGAGGGATGGCAAGAAGAGAGTAAGTCCTAGACAAAAAGTGAGGACTCTTACACTTTTAAAGGAGTAATGCACTTTTAGTAATTCAGGAAGAAAAATTCTGAAAGAGAGGACATCAGCATTGAAATAATTACCTCAAGAAGAGGTAGAGTGTCCATATTTGGAAGACTAAGAAGGCAGACATCTGCTGGGAATGATATACACATAGTTCATCCTTGCTTGGAATGAAGAAACACAATAGATGTTTTTTTGGAAGTTTCTTTCAGCCCTATTATTCTTTGATGCCAGCTATGACTAAGTTTGGCAAACAGAAGAAAATAGATATTCTAATGTTTTGTTCCTAAACTGCAAATAAAGAACATTCCAGTACTGGTCAGCAAAAATGTTGACCCAGACACTCAGCTGGCCACTTACACTGCTTTTTCTCCCACATTACACCAAAGCTCCGAGGACTAGGTCTTCCTTGCAAAATGAAATCCCTCTATTTTAACCTCTTTCTTAGTTCTAGAATCCAAAGCATTCAAATATAAGCAAAGGGATTGCTCTAATCTTCTTGGCTATAGCCACATAGATGCCTTTGCTGTAATTAGCTGCAGCTTAGTACCAATCTACAACTTTGTCGAAATACATTCACTATGAAGAAAAACAAGGTTTTCACCTAAAAGACTGACAGTCTGTTTGGATGTAAGGGCCCCTGAAAGCTCTGCTCTCTCCACAGCAGGGATTACTCCAACCCAGCAGTTCAGGGGGATGTCCCACACTGATGCCTCATACACACAAGCTCTTGAACAGCCAGATGTGGGGAGCCTTATTTTTATCCTTCTCCTCAGCAATGTTTCTCATTGGGAAGGCTTCTAATGACAGCAGTAAGCTCCAGTTTTGTAAGGAAGTAATTTACCTAAAACCAAGAGCTATCATGATGCTCTGCTGCCTTTAACAGCCCAACAGATGAGCATATGGGGCAGCCCATGCATTACAGGCAAAATAAGATACACCATGAAATCTATAAAACAGAGAACTTTGGTGAAATGAGAAGTTATGTTTGGAAGAAGACAACATAGTGAAATACTGCTCTGAGACTGGAGCTCTGTGGAAATTGCTACTTCTGAAGTTTTGCAAGTTGTCTAAATTGCTGCTGGCCACTCTGACAAGAGCACCCAACAATGCTTTATGCATTGTTGCATAAAGAGAAAGTGTGATAACGTATAATGGGAGGTCTGCACTGGTGGACTAACGAACAGCACAAACAAACCAACCATGCAAGGAACACGTACTTCACTCTGCAGAGGTGCCTTGTTTGCAGTTACAACACTTACCTTTCTAGAAGCTGTACAAAGCTCCTTTTATCTGCCCTCACAGTAATACAGATGATAAAACAATACTGGAACAGTTCTGACTTGCCAGAAAAACCTTCATTAATGCATTCCACAGCCAGAATTCTCAACTATTGGACCAAACACTAACATTAAAGAATATGAAAATTACATTCTTAGGCCCCAAGCATAATAAATAGAAGGGAGAAGTTACCTTGAAACTATAACCCTGATCTACAAGAAACCGTTGCCGTTTCGTTGAATATGCCATTTCCTGAGTGTCTTGGGATACAAGAGAATAAAAAAAGGCATTGTATTCCTCTGCAACCATGCCTAGGAGACAAAAGCACTCAGTGATCAGTTCCATTTGGAACACTGCAACAAAGAACAACAAAGGAATAAATACCGAAAACAGGTGTTTAAGTAAGTTATCCCTACAAAAACCATTTGCAAAGATTAGCTGCACCCAGATCTTGCATAAACTGACTGACACAGCATGGAAACTCCTACTCTCATTCTTAACAACTTGAGGATAGGCAAAAAGACAGAAACAGAAAAGGAAATGTAAACTAACACAATTACAGGTGCTCTAAGAAGAACCTGCTTCTTTTTTCTGCTAGGCAAAGTGAAAGACAAAATCATTTTTAAATCTATTATGTAAAGAAGTGAAAAGTCAAGAGCAGGGACTGCAGCACAAACAAAAAAGTTCAACAGAAAAGGACAAAGGGAAAGTTTTATCCATGTAAAGTAGAGTTTGCAGAGGTTTTAAATTAAAAAAAGTGAGACGAAGATTCACCTATGAATTCATAGGGCTATCTGAAGACCAGATATACCAGGCTGCATATAATTTATATTTTTAAAACTTACAGTCCTTAAGGTCTATTACCCAAACTACAATGGGTTCTCTTTTAAAATCCAGGGTTTCACTAAGACTTTGTCAATTCGCTAACATGGGTTTTGTATGCATTTTCAAAAAGAATGTAACAGCCACAAACTGCACACGAAGTAAGTGTGTGTAGAGCTTAAGTGCAAGTAGAAAGTGTTTTAACAATAATTTTTCTAAACAAAAAAACTCCTTGTCCATGTTTTACAAACCAAATCCAATTTCTAGAAGCAAGTAATCTGCAGTATCAAAAATGTGCTTTCTAGAGGCCTGCTTCTTTGAGTAACACCATGATTCTTTAAAAACAATTTCGTGTTGAAGAAAGTATCAAGGAATGAGAAGGTGAACGAACTGCCAAAGAACACAATTTTCTTTCAGCTTTTTTTGTCCTTTGTCCTCAGTGTCCCATCTCTAAGTTTACTGGCCCAGAAGATGCTTCACTTTCATTCACTGGTATATAGGTATAGTCTCTTTGAACAAAACATAATCCAAGGATGATATAAAGAAACATCATGTACATCCAGGTTCTGCTGCTCTAGGATACGCTGATCCAAGGCCCAGAGCCCAAGCACCACCTGCTTTACCTTTTTTGGCTCTCAGCACTCGCCCCAGTCTCTGAGCCTCCTGCCTGCGTGAGCCACCGTGGGATGAAATCTGAATGAGAACGTTGGCTTCCGGCAGATCGAAGGAGGTGTCCCCCACCTGCAACACAGCAGCAGCCTCTGAGCAGAGCCTATTCCCACAAATCCCCAGCCAACACTAAACACAAAGCACACCTTTGCTTTTGGAGCTGTGATACGAAGATGCCAAATGCACAGCATGCATGTGCAGCTTACTCTGGACGTTCACTCTGAAGACAGGTACAAGCAAACAGAGAGTGTACTCACCTTGGAAATGAAAATCGTGTTGATTTTTGGATTGTGCTTGAAGTTTTGTAGAATTTGCATTCTTTCCCCTTGTGCAGTAGGACCATAGATATAGGGTCTGAGAAGAACAAAACATATGCAAATTAAATAAATTCAAGATTTCTCACTCATTTCTTATGAGGTACCATGCAGGGAGTGCAGTATGCATTTCAGCAGATATAAACAAGCCAGATTTTGGTACAGCTTCCAGTTTACTTTTAGCTTGTTTGGCTCTTCATGGCAGCTGCCCAGGGGTTTGTGGAACCCTCTGCAGCAACCCAGGCAGCCAGAAAGAAATTCTGACAGTTACAAATGTTTTGCAATTACGTGCACCAATGAAGCTGTATATCAACAGACTGAACACATTTGCTAAGCCTACATGAAAGACTGAAGGCAGCTGTTAAAATAAAGAGATTTTTTTCCTCAAATATACTGAGTTAGCACATTGACAGCTGCAACCTTTGCTTCCTATTTAAACACTTGAAAATCCAGGCTGCTCTATCAAGGATACGCTGGGTGTCACAAACTGGCTGCTGGATGTTGTTCTGGGAAAATTATTTTTGCTTTTAAAGCTAACCTCTTGCCCCTTCTAATACCTTCTGGGCCTACTGAAATGAGAAAAAGGTCCCAAACATTCCATGAGCAGCTCACAGTGGCATTTCACATAAGGTTTCTAATGTCTGACAATGAATCACACGGAACATTTAATGTCTCAATCCTGAAGGCTCACACAAACTCTCAGTCACCCACACACTTCATGAGTAACTTGGACTGCTGTGAACCTTCCAGGGTCTGGCTGCTTTCTTCCTGCATAAACAGAGTTGAAAAAACAAAAAGCTAGGAAGAGCAAAGCCCACACAAAACCAGTGAGAGTTAGGGAGGATAGCACAGCCACTGCTTTGTCATCTGTTGCACTACTTTTCCAAATGCTGGTTACCAAGCATCTCCAAACAACAAGAATTAACTTTTCCAATTTCTGTTTTGTTCACATTTCCATGTATTATTTCTACACAAGGAACCAACCTCAAATTTTTCATTTAATATTGTACATACATGAATGGTAGCTGAACATAACATGGCAGTGAACAGGACTAAGGCTTTCTATTCTTATCAACTGATTGCTGCGCACTGGCTCCTTTTCCTTTCATTTACTACAAACTTTATTCTGAGTGTTTTTACCAAATAACCCTAGTCATCTCTAATATAATTCTTCTATTTAGTGTGTTTAACCAAACTTTTGGAAAAATACAGCTAAAAAATAAAAGTGGTAAATGAGCCAACTCTGAAAAAGCACCATCATTATTCAATTAACAGCATTCAGCAATATTTTAAGTCTTATTTTAAATTTCATTTAGTATTTAAATTGTGAAGTTAAATGGTAGATTTAAACTGGAACTAAAGCATTTTTGAGCCTTCTTGTTCTTAAGACCACCAAGCAGGGATTCAAAAAGATTTTGTTTTAAACTAAACTCCTGGCTACCAATCCTCCATTTTAATTTGCCCAGATCCTACTTGACAGTGATTCATTGCTATACCTCAATACTTTTCTGATTCTAGAGCACTAAATGCTAGATGGATTTTAATGACTCATTTTCTTCATTGCAAAAAGACATTTGCAAAGATAAGATTCCTCTCCCATTAACTAACATAACTGTCAAATCCACAGAGGCACAGTCCTCCAGAAAAAGTGATTTAAACATTCCTAACACCAGTAAAACCAGTCAGCACATGAGCTGTACTATACTGGACGACGGACTCATGACAGAGGGAAACCTGACCAGCCAAATTTGAATTCCATGGCCCCAAAAATTACAGTCAAAATAACTCCTGTCATGTGCATGGTCTTTCCCTGATGGTTCCCCACTACCAAGGGAAAGGGGGTTAAGGGAGGAGCCAGCAGAGGCAGCCAGACCGTGGCCATGTCTCCCCCCACCCTGCAGGCTTCTGTCAGGCCATGGCAAGTGCAGTGGGAACTGTGCTCCTGCTGGGCACACAGCCACAGCCTCAGCACTCCTGCTGTACCCACTGGGCTGCTCACTCCTCCACACATGTAATTCCTGCCCTGCACAAACTAACAGCTCTCATTGTTTTAGCCTGCTCACAGCAACCTGATACAAAATCCTCTGGTTAAAACCAAGGCTCCCTCACCATTGTCCAGCACTGCAAGTCTCCTTTCTGACACTGAAAGCTGGATTAACCTGGAGCTCCATTTGACGTGAGAAACAGAGAATTCACTCCAGAACACAAAAAGGGAGCACCTACTATTTCTTCCACGGGTTTTTCTGCCATGCTTCTACATCTAACCCCCTTACAACTGCTGTGCTCCATAGCATCCCCCCCTCCCAGCATCGCCTGTGCTGAAGGCTTTGTCTGTGGTGCACTGAACGCTGCTAGAGACATTCCAGAGGCATCATTACAGCTAATCTCTGTCCAGACAGATTAAAAAAAACGATGAAAGAGACCACGGGTGTTGGAATTCACCCAGCACCATTAGCTCTGCTTGCTGTTTGATGTCACAGCATGCCAGCACAACATGGCTCTTAACTGCAGTCAGAATTGATAATGACTTTTGTAAAGTGTAAGGCTTGTTTGTGGTTCTCCTAAGGAGTACTGCTGAAATTCCTAGATATGAAATCACACACCATCAAAATGCCCCACAGCTTCCAGCAAGCAAGGCATCATTTGGGCTTGTCAAAGAAAGGATGAGGCCAGCTCCCCAACAAACACTCCATGCCTGATCCTGACAAACTCTCCCTGATCATCCCTCCCCGAATCCTACAAACACACTGATGCTGACCCCTCATTAGACTTTATTTGTACAACCTTCCATAACTGCACTCATGTTACAGTCATTTAAGGTAACTGAGGAGCTCTAGGGAGAAATATCCTCTTGTCTATTAAACAATTACAGCAGTTCTAAGTAGTGCAGTAGTACAGCACAGATCCCAAAAAAGTTTGTCTTACTTTTTCTAGACAAGGTTAAGACCTTTCAGACGAGAATCTGAAGAGGAAGCCCTAGGTCTCAAAACATCTTGAAAGATCCCAAGAGTGTATATTTGAAAACCTCTGTCTCAGAGAGACAGGGGAAGCAACCACCCACTACAGAAGCAGTTCTAGTGATATTTTTAAAAGCCTCTCATTTTTTGACTGGCTTTTAATGATAGTAATAATAAAATGGATGGAGAAATACTAAGTCTTTCACAGAAATCCTGGATGTAAATTTCTCTGAAGCACGTGCTAAACAGTCTTTTCAAACACCAAAATAATGTTGCAATGCCAGCAAGATCCATCCAAAAATGTCCTCGTGAGCTTTTTTATGCAGGAGAATTGGAGTTAAAGCATTACAGAAAGTATCAAAGACTACTGAGAGCTATGAGAAGGCAAGGGAATTGCCATGAAAGGAGGAAACCAAGGTTGCCATTGTTGGTTGTGAACACTTACTTCCCAAGTCTGACTGCATATTCCTTCAGTGCAAACACATTGTCAGCAAAGACAATGATTTTATCATTCCGTCGCTCGTGAAACTTAATCAGGAACTGACAGGCTCTGAATTTATTTGGGTTCATGGTGTACAGCAGAATCCTTTTCTTTGTTTTGATAGCTACATATTCTCTGTAAAATTCAGGTGACATCGGGCACCAGACCTACAATTAGAAAACACACAAACAGACAAAGTAATGCTCCGTTATTTACTTAATTTATCCCAGTGGGAACTGAAAAGATATTGGGGGGATGATAATGCATTAGCACTTTCTGTATAGTGCAGGCCACAGATATTAAGACACCAATTTCTGTACCAAAATGAAAGCTACCAGTCAGTGTAGTCTCCAGCACTGCCAAAATCCATTTAACCTCATTAACATTTTGGCCTTCCAAAATGTTTGGCATTGAGATCCATGACAGAAATAGACAGCAGGATTGGAACAAGACTAAAAGATAGTTCCTTTCTGTTTCAAGCTTAAATAATTTACTGAATGTTACTACTTTTTACAGAACAGTAATTAAGGGAATGAACTCTTTGTATAAACTCTCTGTCAAAGCAATCAAAGCATTTTCCCATAAAGATTAATTTTCATCCATATTCTGAAAGCTGAGACACATTTTGTCTTCATTACAGAACAAATTTACTTATCTTTTTTCATATACCCACAAAGGAGAGTCACCTTTCTTTTAACAGCAATTGAGTCTAGAACTTGCACAACACTAGGATTGAAGAGAAGTTTTCAACAGTCTTTCCTAAGCAGTTATTTTATGATGCAAATAACGATCATAGTACTTCACAAGTCTAGGTTTACTTTTCTACTGTAGCATGAAAATAGAAAAAATGATGAAGTTTCAAAGTTTATGCCAATGAAATGACACTGTTGATAACCTATAATTAACATTATCCCTAGAGCATATAATTTAGAAAACATTCACTGTGCTGTACATGAGTTATTCCCTCATATCCATTGCACAACAGAAATTAACAAAATACTGCAGAGAAAAGCCTCTTTCATAGCCACCATTCGGCTAAGTGACAATTTACATGGGGTTTATTTAAACAACATGAATTGTTCTGTACTGTTAAGAACTAATTTTTTGTTTCAAAACATTTTTTCCAGTTAAATGCTAGGTGATGCTTTTTTTATCCCTTGACTACATAAAAATTTACGCACTGAATAGGCTCTGTTCTTATTGTGTGCTATCTACACTTAAACTTAAAACTCTTAAATCAGAAGACAGTTACACCAAAGTGACAATGAGATACGAATACCGAATATTTAACTGCAGTAAAAAAATTAATGTGTTGTTCAATGCCCCTGAATATATGGCACATCCAATATACTTTGTATTTGCCCTCTCTCCTGGATTTGAAAATGGGTAAGATCTACTTCTCACCCCAATTACACTTTCACTTTTACATTTTGCAAAACATACACTTGAATCCAAAAACTTAGTATGGCTGCTCAGAAAACGATAATTTTTAAATTACAAAACTCTAAAAGTACAGCTAAAAAACAGGTTTGTTGTTTTTTTTTTAATCTTTGTGTAACCTTTTAAACTGTGCTGCTCATTGTTTTTATTGTTTTTTGAGAGAAGTGAAAGAGCAGCACCGGCAATGAACATAACCTGCCCTGTGAGACAGCAGCACTGCCCTCTCTGGCCAACTGGAAAGAACTGCAGTTAAAGGGAGGGCCAGACACCCTTCCTGGCTGTGAAGAGAGAATAAGCCACGTCCATTAAAGATGTTACTGCTTGACAACGTGCCAAGAAAATTCAAACTAATGTGCAATGCAGTTGTGCACTTACTGGACTCATGATTTACCAGCCATCAATATTGGCCTTTTTTATTCTTTGCTTTTGGTGGTGCCATTGAATTTTAGTTCGAAACATTGGCCACGTTCGAAACACAGCCCATGCTTCACTTTTCAATGACTGAAGGGCAGTTCAGGGACTGAGAAGAACCACGCTTGCAAGGCAGCACTAACCAAAGTGCCTAAATGCAAATCAGAATTTGAGGACTGGTTGCTCTCCCTTCAACATAGGTATATTCTAGGTGCCCTTCAATTGCATTCTATGACTTCAAAACAGTAGAGGTTTCTTCCTTCTAGAACCTCCAGTCTGCACAGTGTTCAAAAGGAGAACAGCTGACCTGCATCCGCTTCTTTTATCCCAGTCCCAGAGCTAGGGAGAATGGCATAAAATTAGCAGAACAGACTTAACCACAACAATTATAGCAACAGCAAAAAGATAAAAAAGACTGCATATCCCTACAAACAACAGGGGAAAAAAACCCCAAATCTCAGTCAGTCAAGAAAGAGTTACAAAACTCTACCACAGTGTATTGCAACTGCTAAACTTTACTTCTATTTAATGGGAGTCCAGATAAATTAATGAAAAAGCAATCCACTCATGCTTACAAAGAAACCTTGTAAATAACAGAGCTTGGTACAATTTATACTCTTCCCTAAGTATTCCATGTCAATTATTAGTGACAATTCACTGAGTTAGACCTTTAGTCTGACCCAGAAAGATTGCTTTAACATTCTAATAACATGCCTGTGTGAAATATTTTCACTTCTCTTGATACCAGATTTTCCTCTCATCCATATGCTGAAAAGAACAAAGGTCACACCATTATATTGGAAAGAATGGTGAGATCCAGTCCTATATTTTCAAGTTTCACCCTCATATGATCTGGCTTGAAATAAGCAGATGATTTCTTATGGTTTTTTAAACTTCTGGTATCCTTCTTTAAGGGGAGCAAGAACTTTTCTCAAAATTATAAGCATACTAAATAAACACTAAAAGTACCAAAAAGCAGAGCATCACCTCAGCACACTGGACTTTAGCAATGTAGCCACTGTTCTGCAGCTCCATCCAGTTGGCTTCATAGAGCTTTGGTCCGATCAGGAAGTTCAGGTCAACAATTTTATCATCTTCCCTGACCAGGGTAGCAGTCAGCCCCAGCTTACAGTGAGCTTGTACAATAGTGAGCACACGTCTGAACATTTTTGCTAAGAAATGCAAGACAAATGTTTTGTTAACTTTCCTGAGTGGTTATAGAAGACAAATACTGCAACTTAAAAAGACATTTGCATCAACTCCTGAACACAAAGCAAGCACGGCATTGGGAAACTGTACCTCAATGCACATACACTCCTAACAAATCTGTGTTACAGCAAAACTTCAGTGACTGCAGCTTTAGTTTGCATTGTCAGGGTACTCTGAAAATCCCAGCAAACCTTCTGGCATCTTTATTATTTCCTATTGTCCAAGAGAAAATTAATATATTCAGAAGGTGCATGGCTCGGTTTAGGTCTATACTATTTCCTAGAAAGAACTATTACACAAGGACTCTTGGCTGACTGCCACATTCAGGACTAGCAGGCCATGGCAGAATTACTCATCTGTAGCATGGCTAGAGATCACAAAGGAGATGCTATACCTTCATTTCTATGAAACCAAGAAAGAACAAAAGTGACAGAACAGTGCCAGCACTGTGCTACTTTGATAAAATGGCAGTTAATCATCAAGGTGTTCTTCTGAAATCCACTTGGTGCAGACACCAAATTATAGTCAAATAAGAATAAAGCAGAGCAGCTAACAGAATACTGGGTGGTATTTTTAGCCAGGATTATTCCACAGACACTTTAATACTACCTTATTGCTTTCCAGTAATATAGATCTCAATTACATGGCAATTTCAAAGACACCAGTTATTTCTGGATGGTAATCACTATGGTTACTCATAGAGATTAAAAACTGGCCTGCAGTGCCACTGCCTCTAAAAATATAAGGCAGATGGATTCCTCTCCTGTTCAAATGTGTCTATAGCAAAATTACACAAATGTAATTCAGGTATTTTAAGAACCCTCTATCAACCTACTTTACACTGCCATTATAGAAGACAGAGTGTCCAGTTTGAAGGGTTTCAGAACTAATGGTCAGCTAAATTGTGTAGTATAGGGGGAAAAAAAGAAAAAAAATAAAGTAGAATGAGGCAGCTTAGTTATCTCAAAACCCTAAGCCATGGGTTTACTCACTACATTAATCATGAGAAAACCAGCAAAAACCCATCACTTCTGAAAGAGCAGAGAGCCACGAATGCTGTGTGTAACATCAAAGGTTTGCAGGTCCTTTCCTTACCCGGGATAGTGTGTACTTCATCCAGTATCATGAGGCCCCACTCTTGACTTTTAAGCCACTCCATCACTCTTTCTGCTTCCCAGGACCTTTTAGTCGTGTGCCCCAGCATGGAGTACGTGCTGATGGCAACAGAACAGCCAATGGGCTTGTCCTTGGCATCAGAGGTGAAGCGGCAGATCTGGCTGTCGTCGATGGTGGACCACATCTTGAACTGCGCCTTCCACTGCTCCACGGACACCGCCGAGTTCCCCAGCACCAGGCACCGCTTGCGCACCGTGCACGCGGCCGTCACTCCCACCAGAGACTTGCCAGCACCTGCAGCCCAGGAGGAGTGACACTCATTAGGCATCTCTCAGACACCACTGGAGTAGGAGGAAGTCAAAGCAAAATAGCAAAGGGAAACTGTGAGAGGATATGAAATCGTGAGAGGGCAAATTCATTGCTGTTTCTTTCCCACAACAGTCTTCAAGAAACCAAGTACTCACTTCTTAAAAAAACAGCCCTTTTTTTTTCACAACTATTTTCTCAAGAAAACTGCAAACAATGGCTTTGACAATTAGAAGCAATCATTTAAATGCTTTTTAATTTGAAAAGCATGTTAAATTACAGGTGGCTCCACAAAGCATCCCTAGGGGTTATCCATTCCTCTCTCCTTGCCAGTTATGTGCATTCTGCCACAAAGCATGTCCTTAAATCTTCCCATTCCTCCTTCATACTTCTTCCAGCACCCCTTACACACTCTCAGGCCCTTGCCCTATCTCCCATGGGCCTCCTCTACCCCCAATACTGAGGGCACTAACACACAATCTCCTGATCACTCCCTTTTCAACTGTAGGTTGTCCCACTCCACACATTTCCCATTTCTTCCTCAAACTTCCCTGCCCAGCACTTGTGCACACAAGCTCTTTTCTTCCTTGGATGCCCCTTTATCCCATCTTTGTATTCCCAGCTCCACCATTTCCCTATTCCCAACCAAGGAACACATTCCAATGCCAACAGCTTTACATTTCACAGGAAGAGGAGCAGAGCTGGCAGAGAGCACAGTGACAGTGACTGGCAATGTGGAAGTGCCACAGCTGCTCCCCAGCCCCACAGTCGCTGCCGGAGCTCCGTGACCCGGCTCTCCCTCAGCACAGACTCACCACCCGCTCCCTAAACCCCACCAGAACTCTGCACACTGGCACCACAACAGTCCCTGCTGCTGTGTGAAATCCAGGCAGCTGTCACATCTAGAATTCACTTTACTACAGGCAACTAAAGAACAAAACCTCTAAGTACCAACCCAGAAACTTACCACATGGCAAGACAATAACACCAGACCTGGCTCGCCCATTGCCAAACATCTTCCTCAGGCTTTTCTCTTGGTAAGGCCTGAGGACAGCAGTAGGTTTCAGATCTATATTAATATCGGGATTCACGGAATCATTTCTGAAATCATATTCTGCCAGCAAGGGGTACTCCAAATGGATACAACGCTTCTGAAGTTCTTCAATCATCTCCTGAAGAGGAAACAAAACTTCAGTTGGTAAATTCTCCGTAAAGATTTTTTTTCTCTAAAAATAACTGCAGTACCAAGTCAAGTTACATTTGCTTTTCATGAAGTCTGCAAGAATTAAGGTTTATTGCAGAAACTTTACCTACGATCACCCCCACCTCCTCAAACATTTTAAATAACAGTCAATACCAGAGAGGGTTCTTTAGGCAGATGGAAGAACATGACACATTCAGCTCATACTGCTGCATATCTGGCAATGACTAAACCACAACACCCTGAAGTCCTGCAACAAAGAGTTTGGTAACAGACACAAAAGGTTCTGTATGTTACAGAAAGCTGCACATCTGTTATCCTGAAAAGCTCCCGATCGTGGTATGGAAGTTATTCCAAGACAATGACAGGCTGAATCAATCACCAAGAAGTTGTTGGTTTGGTTTGTGTTTTTTAAAATACATAAAACAGCAAGTCCAAAAACAACTTGAGAAATTTTATAGAAGCTCTCTGAAGGTCAAGCAAGGACTGCGCTCCAGACTCCAGCTCCTCTTCTTAAGCAATGAAATTTGAATCACCAAGAAAAAGTTCCTTCTGCAAAATGAATCACAAAACAAAAGCAGGAGGAAAGAAAAGATCTTTGCAAGCAGCCCTCCACTGAATTCTCACTTGTCTTGCACAAAGCAGTACTCAGCCACACATGAAGGAAACCTCCCTGGCCTGTGAGCACTAGTCTCTGCAGGCTGGGAAGGAATGATAACCAGTCTGCCACGCTTTAAGATTCTAAGGTTTTGGAAGGTAAAAGGAAAGAAATGTTAATGACTTCCAGTAATCTCCTCTAGCAAACAAAAGAGCCACAGTACTTCCTATTATGGTCTCATGCTTATGTGCAAGTCCTGGACACATTCCCCAAAGCTACAAATGCAGAGGCTGAAACAGTCATACCTGCTTGACTTCAAAAGACACCGTCTGCGTTTCCTCCTCCTCCTCCTCATCTTTGTCCATCTGTTCGTAGAACTCAAATAAGTCAGCTGGGACATCTGGCTTATTCTGAGCATCTGTTCCCTGTGAAGTTGATGGACCAAGGCCACCTTCACTGGATTTGGAAATCTGAAATAGAGGAACAGGAATTTTCACAAAGGGTTTCATTAGAGACACACTCTGGCCTCCTCTTCCCCATTCCAAATTTGGGTTGATTGAAAAGGCACAGTCTGTTGCTGGCAGAACCAAGCTGATACAACAATCAATCAATAACCACTCCAAACTACTCAGGAGTTTATCTACAGTCACTGCAGTAATCTGTTTATCTGCAGTCACTGGCCATACCGCTGATTTGCTTGTGAACGTCTCTGTAATGAGCTCTGTCTCTTCACCCTCAGCGTTTCTCAGGCGACACTCTTTAATTACATGGTCCTGCAGAAGCTGCTGAATGACATCAGGGTGGGTACTTTCCACAAAATACCTAAAATTAAGGAACAAAGTAAAACATTTTAATGAACTAATTAACTCAGTAACTCACAGGAAGAGGGGCATAAATGCTTAAATGTATAGCTGTCCCAGAATCACTCTCAAGCATCCAATTCTGGGGTGCTACTTAAAAAATACAGACTTAATGGCAACTAAAATTTTTAAAAGGTGCCTCAAACCCAAAGCATCACATACTTTGCAGTTATCTATCCATCTTGCTCAAATGCTCTCCAACATAACACAAGTGGCAAAACTCCAGCAGATTTTCCCACACAGAGCTCTCACACACACGTATTATTTGTAACATATGACTGAAGTAAACATTTTTGAGACTGAAGTGAGGTCAAAACTCTGGATGTGGTGTTTTCAAGTCCTGTCCACAGCACCAAAAAAGCACAAAAGACAAAAATCCAAAACTTCCAAAACACAAACCAGCTGAAAATTTAACACTACTGCATCCTGGAGGTTCCTCAATAATGATGCTCGTTGAAAATCACAGTTAAAATAGAAGCTGACTTCTCCAGGTCCCTTCCAGCATTATACTCTAGCTTTACAAGAAATCAGATTCAACTCAGCCACAGGCACCCACCTCTTGCCAATGGATTTGCTTATCCTTCCTGAATAACAGAATACCAGTCAGAATTCACAAGACAGCAGGACAGCTGTGAAAAACTTGTCTAACCAGGCTCATGTACATTAGGAAAAAAGGAATAAAACAAGAATTTGAAAACCTCAAGGATATATTCCAAGTCCAAGCAATACAGCAACAAGCTGGAATACCAAATTTGCAACCTACTTTAAAAAATGCAACGATAACCAGCACTAGCTCAGGACAGCCAAACAGAACAAATCAACTCATGTATTAAATACTTCCAACACCTACAAAAGTGATCCTGTACTGAGAGCTGCTACACTCAGCTGGGGGCTGTGAGACTGAGAGCTCCTGGGAGCACTCACTCATACACAGGTGTGTGCTTGGAGGGCTTCCTGACTCAAGAATGAAGAAGAAGCCACTTACCTGTTATGTTTCAGAACCAGCTTCACCTTCCCGTAGCTGACAGTGCACAGCTACAAACAAACAGAGCAGTCATCAGGAACATGCAAAAGAGCAATTCCATGTTTAGGACCAAATGCTGCAATAGGGTCAGGTCTTTGTGGGGAAGCACACTACCACAAAATGTTTACTTGCAATGCTGTTATGCTCATGGAACCAACCTGAAAAGGTTTTTTCAGAAGATGCTCACATCATCTATCGCAGGATATCAGCCATATTCACTTTTTACACCCAACTGCAATCTGCTTCCAAGACTGTGAGAACATACTTGCAGGATAAGGCAGGCTGTCTTACAGTGCCCTGCTATTCCACACTGCTTCCCACATTCATAGTCTTCCTCCAGGGCAAATCTGAGGAAGCTTTCTCCAGTACAATCCCTCCTGGCTGGAAGTATCTACACAGACACCTGGGTGTACTTTTTTTTTTATAAGCCCCCCACAGGATATATTATGAAAATAGTATGTGTGCAGCAATATGCTATGCAAAAAGACAAAAGAAAAAATAATGTTCCCTTGAAACACTGACAGAACAATAAGACAGTTAAAAAACATGAATGATTAAAAAACAATACATAATCAGGCAGAGGCAGCAGGAAATAAATTCCTTAGTAGCCACAGATGTATTTCCAATGGTAGCCAAATAGCCTTACCTTGATAAACTGAATTATTCCATCTGGGACACCAGTCTTGCTGAGTTTTTGCAAATACTCAGTGATGTCACTTGTCTGTAAGCCCACACTCACAGCAGCATACAGGGAGTAAGCAGTCAGCTTATACTCGTGAATGTGGGTGGGTCTGCACACAGGCTCAGCAATGGCAACCAGAAAGTCCTGTGCATACTTGTAAACTGGAGAAAAGGCTTCCAGAAATATATGGCCATCAGGAGCCTGCAGAAATAAAATGAAATGCTGAAGGCACAACAGTGTAAGTTGAACTAAATTAGGGATTTGCTATAAAGCACCCATCATAGTGATAGTCTGCTACCTAGATGGTAACGCATCACGGGGTTTCAAAAAAAGGGTTTGCACTAATGAAGTTACAAGAAAAGAAAGTAAGGAGTTGTGGAATCATGTAACTTTTGTTTTCTGAAAGGGTCCAGGCATTGATCTGTCCATGTCTCTTCCAGGGTACTATGAACAAACCACACCCAGATCAATAAAGCTTTTGCAAACTGACAAGTTGGGGTATTTCTTTTTTTTTTAATGCTAAGCAAATTGCTTGAGAACAGACAAGTTTCCAGCCCAATTCCCCTGGAACAACAGAACTCCTCACTCATCTAGCACAGAATGAATGAATGAAGGAAGGAAGGAAGGAAGGAAGGACGGCACTTGGGTGTCACAGCATTCGGTGACAGGCACCCTGCAGACGCTGGCTGGGCAAACACCTCTTCTCTAGATGCTGCACCGCTAGCCAGACCTTGGGCTGGCTTACTGACGTCCCTTTCACAGGGCAGAGAAAACAAACGGCACCAGTTACGAAGATGAGACCAGTCTGTCTCAAAGCTGCTTCACTCCAACATACAAGCCCTGTTGCTGTGTCACTGCAACAACAGACCCCTCCCGCCTCATCAGCCACCGCGCTGTTCTACAGCCCTCCCTGAGACGTCTGGTTGAAGGTGCGTCCGTGCCCAGCCCGGTCCACAGCATTCCCGCGGCACGGTGGGCCCGGCAGCGGGGCCCTGCCGGGAGGCTGCTGGGGCGGGAGCACTACCCTGGGCATGCCGGGGGCTCCCGTCCCGAGTGTCCCCGCACAGGCGCTGCAAGGGCCGCCCCCGACCCGAGCCGCAGCAAACCCCGCTCCGAGCGCGCTCCAAGGCGGCCGCGGGCTCTGCACCCGCACACTCCGGCCCGCCCCAGCGGTCCCGGCTTCGCCACGGGAGAAGCGCCCCCCACGTCCCCGCCCGCGTCCCGCACCGATCCCGGCTCCCAGCGCCTCCCAGCCTCGGGCACACGGCGACCCCGCCGCCGCCCCCCGCGTACGCACCACCCAGAGGGGCCGCGAGTTGTGGTCGGCCTTCAGGGGCATCTGCAGCCGGTAGTCCTTGGCGCCGTACTCGTCCACCTTGGTGCCGCTCTCCTCCACCTGCTTCCCCGCCGCCGACGGCACAGCCTCCTGCGGCTCCTTCCCGGCACCTTCGTCCTCATCGTCTTCGTCGTCATCGTAATGGCGCTTCTTGGACTTCTTCTTATCTGGGAGCAGAGCGGACTGTGACGACCCCCCCAGAGGGCCCCCCAGCCCGGCCCGGCCCTGCCCGCTCCGCGCCCCGGCCGCGCTCACCCCGCTCCTTCCTGCCCATGGCCGCCGCGCGCCGCTCTGCGCCCGCCCGCGCGTCACTTCCGCAGGGCAGCGGCGCGAGAGGAGGAGACACCATTGGCTTTCTGTGCCGGGGTCGCCCCCGCCGCGGGCACCCGCGCGGGCGGGCAGAGAGCCGGGGCTCCGTTTCAGGGCAGCCGCACCGCGGGCCAGCCTCGGACCAGCGGGAAAGGAGGAAAACTAACTAAAAATAAGAAAAGACATTAAACATAGACTTCCGCAAAGCGCCGTGTCAATAACAATAGAAAAGCCAACTCGGACTTGAGGTACGAGAGCGACATTGCGCAGTGTTCTGAAGTACAGAATTCTTAAAAGAGAAATCACACTGTTGTCCCTACAGAGTGTTTTAATATATTTCTAAGTACAATTCGTGTCTGATTTTGGAAATACAAATACATTTCGAATGGTTAAAAACAAAAATTAAAAAAATATTTTGAACATCAGCCAGCTGAAAATATATTTATCTAGTAAATCATCTCTCAAAGCTTTTATATATTTAATTATTCTAACTAAAACATAGTACCCTTAAAAATCAAGTTCATAAAAATGTAGAAATGAAATCGTGGAATAAGATTACTGGGATATATACACACACATTCAATGCATACACAGAATTACAAGGGGGGGGTGTTTGTTTGTTTTTGAGTTTAGAAGGTTGTTAGACAACGGAACTAGTAAGCAATGCCCAACTCCTGAGTTCCTCAACCATGATAACCATAAGCTAATTTTTTAATTGTTTTTATCTTCTTTTTATACACAAGATACTCCATGTAAAGCAGCAACAGCAGTGCAGTTACTGGTAGCAACATCTCAAAAGTAATAAAAAACCCCATACATCCAGACAGTAGTACATTGCACACACACGTGATTCTCATACACCCATCGACAATTGGTCAGAGTATTAAATCAGTGTACAAATTAAATATTTCCAAAAATGTGCAAAAAAGTCAACGTTGATAGAAAAAAACACCTTTGTGTACATACATTACAAACTGTGCCCAGCATTCAACTGAGAGTAAAAACATTTACAGTGAGAAACTGATAGATTAAATAGAGAATTTAATGGCTACATAAAAATGTACATTAGATCAAGAGTAAATTTACAAATTTTGATTCATAGCTTCATGAAAACTAAAAGCCTACGTTCCAATTAATCTAAGTCTCCTCCACATATTTACAGTGATACTCCATTATATGACTCCTGCGAGGTCTGGGATGACAGACACTATGCTTTAATAAACCATTCCAATTTTAGCATGAGACCACCTTTTTTACTGGTATTAACAAGAAACAAACACTAGGGAACTGACAATCTAATGGCTGTTCAGAAAAGAAAACGCAATCCTTGTTTTAATATCCACATTATATAAACCTCTGGGGGAAAAGGATTATCTAGTTTTAGGGTAAAAAGCACAAAAAAAGTTCTGATATATTTCCTATGACTATCCACTCTGGAGCTGGAGTATCCTTTTCCTTATCTCTCAACACAAGACCCTGACCTCCAATCCTCATCTGTAGACTGAACATAAGGGCTGAACCATGAGATACAATTTTTATGCATTTTAATCCAGTTCCTTTCCCTTTACAGTAAGTTTATGAAAACCAAGCCTTGGCCAAGGCGTGACTGCTCTGAAATGCAAGCAATGTCATTTCTTCCATCCCATCTACCCCTCAACTCCATACATGTGTATATTGCTAGAGAAAACCCAAGGATTGCTCCAGCAAGCTGGGAGCTGCAGCGTCCTGGGTTCAAGTGATGGGCCCCATGGTCTAAAGCTGTACACACACCTTACTCAGGAGCTATCAGTGGCCACCACCTCTGCAGTATTTAAGCCGTACCAGCTTGAAAAAAAATGAAACTCTGCAGGCCAAGTGGGTGAAATAAAATGAGAAAGGAGCTCCTTTGTTTCTGATCACAGGTTTTGATTCAGAAACCCTGAACTGGGAGCAAACCTGTCTGACCTCTCAGTGTGCATTAGTGGCTCCTTCTGAAGGCAGCACTGACACCCAGGTGGGTGACATCTGGCTGTCACAGAGAGGACTGGCTGCTTCCCAGAGCTTTAGGATGCTCTCACTATGGCACACGGAGCAGATCAGGTCACAATTTTAGCATCAGGCTCCTTAAATGTCCCAAGGCTCAAACCCAGCTATAGAAGTCACCAGGTTTAGTCACCAAGCTTATGCAGTAATTTTAGAATGACAACAGTAAGATTAAGTTAGAAAGAGCTTTTAAAAAGAAAACTCTTCATTTTAATACAGGCATGAATTTTGCATATCAGAACAGCAACTATAAACATCTAAGTCTCTGAAATATGGACAGTGTCTATCACTTTTTACTAGTACCTGCTTTACTCAGTCAGCAACAGCTTACTGGGGGATATACACTATCTATAAGTGACATGAAACATCACTTTTGGCTATATGTATATGACATAGAAAAGCTTTGGTAATTGTATGTAATTCTACACTGCAGACTTGTCATTGACACAAGACAGCAAGTTACCAGCAAGAAGAAATGACACTGGCAGCAATACTTTTGCTTTTCCAGAAACACCATAGGGACTCACATTCAAGCACACACATTATACTCTTCTATATGCATGACAAAGTCTCTCAAGATTAAAAAAGTAAGAAATTGGTTATAAATAACTGTAGATCTGACCAATTTGCTCAAGTCTCTGAAGCTGCAGTTAGACATTGCTCTATGCTGTCCAAAAGAATGGCTTGCTGTACTGCGCTGTACCTACGGCTGCTACCAGGCTTTCAGTCAAGACAACGGCAGGATTAGGGGTTTCCAAAAGGCACAGGAAAGAAATCTGTTGGTTTGCTTGGACATATCATATTCCTGTGCACTGAAAGTAAACGGCTTTTAATACAGTACCATGCCTATGAATGTACCAAATATGTTTTCAAGGCCAGTAAGAAACTGCTACAGTGTTGTACCCAGAGCTAGGAAGCCAAATCCTGACAATCCAGTTACTTCTGTGAGTGCAGACAAGTCCTCTTTCTGGTATGTGCATCAGTGTATGAACCCCAGAATGCAAACACAAAACCTGTATTAGCACAGGAAGCCAAAAATCACTGTAAAGTTCCGAATTTAAATGTCTGCTGCAGATTATAACTCAAGCACGCTTTTCAATGCAGTTAGGTGAACTCTGGTTTGGACACTCTGAGAAAACCCACCCTCTAAGATTGCTTTGGTGACACAGAATTGTATGACATATGTGAGTATGGTGTTCTAACATAAAAAAAATTAAGGCATACAGAGAAAAAGGCACTAGCTAAAAAAAGACAACTTTTCATTGTATTATACTCAAAGGACTGTTTAGCTACAAATTGAATTGTAAATCAAGTGAAAGTTTTAATACTGTATTTAAACTGTCAAGAAAAAAAGACTATGTAGATTTAACATTGCAGTTATTAGATGCATACCTTTTTGAGTTCTTGCATGGATATTTGTCACCCAAATCAAAAATAAACAACTTGCTCTAACACGACACAATTGAAACTTTGAGTAATGCTCTAAACAGGACTGTTAGTTACACCATTAAAACTGTACCATAGAAGTAGCTTAAGTTTTGTCACTTAATATGTGCAACAGACAGAATACTAAAATTCATTAGCAGATCTTTTGGAAATACACATACTCACCATGAACTTTGACCCTTATTTTTAGCAAGCACAGTTTCACCATGGTGTTTACAGAAAAGCAAACCAACCCTGCAGCAATACTGCTTTCAATGGCATTTTCTTATAATTGGATTCAACAATTAAGACTAATCAGTGATTCTAAAATGCTGGTGGCTTTTTAAGTGAGATACAAGAAGTGGTGAGCAGGGATCTTGGCTCTGCAAGCTTCCTCCTATGGAGTTTAAAGCATGAAATTCCATGCACGCTCTCAAATTCTAGAAAGAGGGGTTGTTCATCATCACCACAGGAGTCACTGTAAGTGTTTAACAAACCCTGTAGACATCTTATTTTACTACATTACCCCACTAGGGAATACCTAATAGCCAACCTTTTGGTAAGAGTCTGATTTAGCTTCATAATTATTTATAGATCAAAACGCTTGTGTTAATAACCATCCCATTTACTCTTAGTTGCTTAAGTCAATAGAGAGATTTTCCTTAGGGTGAAAAATTACTAGCTCAAGCCTAACCTTGGTTAAAGTCATACAATCTTACTAGAATCACTCAAACTGGAAAATGTCAACTTCATTTAAGCAGCACAGTCTTTACTTTGGCAGCTTTCTGGTGTGTCAAAGACATGGTGAAAAATGCATTCTGAAAGTTCTTCTCCTGGCTCCAAAACACTGACCGTTGTCATGACTGAATGCCATTTTTTAGAAAAGGCACAAAAGCAGCAAACTTGATTGTTCAGTAATTAAAAATCACATCAAGGAAGTGATATTGCAATACACATGATCCAGCACTGTCTCACAGACAGGACATTTTATAAGAAAACTAGATTCTGAAAATTTTCAAGCTTCAGAGAGTGCAGTTTCTCTTTAGAATAGTATATTTAAATGTTATGAATGCTACAGATAAACCTGGTTATATTTTCCCTTTAATGTCCTATTTTGGTAATATAAAATTTCCTTACCTTTTCAGGTATCACTGACCACTACTGATTTTTATATACATTTTCACCTTGGTTTGGTACCTTCCCAGTCTGTTTGAAATCAATAATTTCAATTATATGATCTTTAAATTACCTACATAAACTATTAGGTTCTACATGAAACTTCCCATCCCTGCTGTCACTATATTTTGCTTATAAAGCAAAGGTCCTTTACAGCAGAGTACATAGCAATTCTTCTTAAAGACTGCTTCGTAGCTTTTGTTTAGTGACAGAGAAGTAAAAAAAAAAAAGTCAGTACAAGCTGACTTTCCTTTCAGCCTTCTACACCTTTCCTCATCTGAGTCGTTCTTCCCAGGCTCAGGAAACCTTGCACTGTTGTATACGCTGACTGAGAAAATGATAAGCTGGGTAAAATACTTACATAAGCTGAAGAAGTCACCACTCTCAGTCTCAGGAGAGATGGCCACAAAAAAGTCATTCTTACTCCACTACAGGTAAAGTGATTAGGATAGATCCATGCTCCTGCTTATGCTCTGGTAAAACATATGGAATTTAGCAGAATAAATTCAGAAATCTCATGAGTGAGTGGCTGTGGGAATGGGTAAGCTTATGGTTCTGTCTCCATGCACTTTGTAATCCTGATAAAGATGCAGAACAGGTAGAGCCTTGTCAGAGTAGACAAGGGTCACAGTACCAGCCTGCTCTGCCTTTACAAAACAACAAAAGCAAGCAATGAATCATCCAAAACAGTAAACATCATTTCAGTTCTGTAATCCAAGAGTTTATTTCCAGATGCCCCTTTAAATTATTTATGTTCTGTTCTACAAAAATATGACAGTCTGACTTTTCTGTTGTGAAAAGTCAGTAATTCACTACACCTGATCAGTACCTGGGCTTCTCAACTGAGAAGCAATATTTCAGAGTTTTACTTCTGTTCTTTTATTATGCTCTTTCAGAAATAGAAATTGATTAATGTACGCTTTATGGCAGCCGGAAATCTGACAAATACCAATCTGGATTATCAGGCTCGAGTAATCACACTCATGTTATTTAACTGTTGGCTCTCTCTGCACTTTTGGCCTACTCTTCATACAATTTTCTGTGCTGTGCCCTCTTCTTCACAGGATTCATCAGTGCTACCTTATTAAAAATATAACTGGAGTCTGACCTTGCTCAGTGGCTTATTCCTGATGTTAAGAGATGTTTGACTTTTTTCAGGAATTTTCAAAATATCCTAGATGACTGACGTGCATTACTAAACTGATTTTTTTTAGTGCAGAATGGGAGAAATTTTGTATTTTTTCAGGCACTTGATGTTATCATACATTCCATCCTAGCGCCTCTCAACAGCTTTGAAAACATTTCTTACAGCTCATTCTGAATCAAGTAGTTCATATACTGCACAAGGATTAGTCACTCTCCTTCCCCTCCAGCCACTCATGGGATTGTGGAGGAGAACTGACTCTCAACATCACTATTTTTTATCAGCTGAGATAACCGTTGCCCTCTAAGCTTATGCAACAGAGGTTCTCTTTGGCAGATAGAGCAGGAGGCATTCTCCTGAATATTTACATCCAATAGCTGACCCTTGTCTAGCATGAAAATCTTCCCCTTAGCAGTATAGTAGTTTCTAGGAGTCTGGGGCCATAATCTGTTTACCTGTAATTATTTTCCTCTTAAGATAATACAGTAATTCTACACCAAAACCTCTAACTAGTACATGAGTTTGGAGTTTGTTTTTGTTATTTTCTTTTGGTCACATAGAAGTACCAGCTAGACACGCTGCTGTACAAAGAGTTCCAAGTTCTTCCAGCTTCGTCATTTAACTCTCAGAACCGCATGTCCCAGCTTAAACTGTAAATTCCAGAAACTGATTAAAATGCTAAAATATAATAAGAACTTAGAACTCTCTGCTGCCAAGTACCTACAATATAGAGAAGAATCACAGAGAAGTAACCTTCTTGTCCTTTAGCTGCATGTCTGTTTTTCCCTGCACCCTGAGTCAGTCAGCGGTGTCAGAAAAAGTCACACAGTTCCTGACTGTCCAAGCATTTGTAATTTTTTTTCCTCTTTAAATAAGGAACAAATATGTACTAAAGTGCTTTATCTACGTCAACCACATCAGTACATTATAGGAACAAAAAAGTTCTAGTCCTGGTGGGAGGGGGGGAGAGAAGATTCTCATTTTACATACAAAATTTAGATTGTTTACAATCCAAGTGAAACAAAGATTCAAGAGAATATTCTCTCTTGTCTTTTTTCTCCTTTTTCTTTGTAAAAAATAAAAATAAAAGTGCAGTCAAATAGAAAATAAATGCAGTAGATGCAAGCTGAGTTGAGGCAGGTGTTAGTGATAGTGTGCAAACGTGTGTCTTAGCAGTTCATCTGCAAACGGTCGCAGCTTGGCCTCGATAAAAATCCGTTTCAAGAAATCCCGAGCGTGGTCGGAGACGTGAGGTGGGAGCTGGGGGTTGGTTGGCTGAGTGGCAATTTTAAAGATGGCAGCCATGGCTTCAAACTCTGCCCACGGGGGCTTCTCAGTGAGCATTTCTACCACTGTGCAACCTACGCTCCTGAAACAGAGGCAGAAGTGAAAGAGCAGGTTACAACAGAGTCATGCCCTTCTAGGAAAACAAGAATTAGCAGAGAGGGACTAAAATACCACAAATAAGTAGTGTCCACTGAACACTACAGAGCAACTTCAGCACAAAACAGGCATTGGAGAAAAACGGCACGTGCTGCTATACCTTTATCTCAAAGTTACACACATCACTACCTACGCCTCCACTTTATTACTTCACTGGGCCAAAAGCTACTACCTCAGTGAAGGGATAATTAGATATTTATCCAGGCAATACCAACTGCAGTACAGCACTGCCAGCTTGCATTGCTCAGCAGGCTGACAGAGGCCATGCACTCAGCACAGCTCTTGGAAGCTTTCCTGCTCCTTGAGGCTGAAGAGAAATGCAAAGCATCAGGAATGCTCCAAGCATACCACGTGTGTTGCCAGCTCATCAGAAATACACAAGTTATCACCAGTGAATAACCTGCTAACATAATATGGCAGCTGAAAAATAAAAGCCCTACTTCGTGCTATCTTCCTCTTTTAGTTAAGAACACTAAAAATATACTTAGATTGACAAACAAAATTTGAAGATCCTGAATAATTTTTGTACAAGAAGTTCATGTTTAAAGAATTTAGGAAGGCAGAACGGCATACATATGGCCAGAGAAATTTTGTTCCAGAAGTCTTGAAAGATCAGCCTCTTCCAATAACAAGTGAATGATACTGCAAAATGGATAGGCTGGAATAATTTCCCAATTCTCAGAAAGGCTGATTGATTTTCAAAATGCTTGCAAAAAGTTTTGTGGTTAAACAGAGGTACGCTGCTTTACACAATAAGGATCTACTGACTGACAGAAGTCAAACTTCAATACTTTTTCTTAAGTTTCCACCAAAAAACACACATTAAGCTTGGTACAAATACTTCAAATTTGAACAAGTCCACTGCTTAAAATCTATAAGGTTGGTCTTTTATTCATTTACATCAGAGTAATTACCAAGTGATCTGAAGTAGCCTAAGTTAATTTCCCTGAGGTTAAAAATATTGCCATTGGTTGGATATAATGTTGTTCCTTATTAAACACACAGTGTTACTACTCCTGCGTATCTGCTGCTTCCCGCCCGTTACTGAACGTTCATTGACCACCTGCAGTGTAAAAAGTCTCACTGCTAAACTCCTCTGTGCACTGGGCTGGAGCCATGTTAGACTGGGGCATATTACACAATGTTTCACTAACCTTAATTTTTAAAGATTATCATTCCCTCTTAATTCTTAAGTATTTAATAACAATTTAAACCAAATTATTTTTTTATACTCCCATTTAAATCTGGTAAATTCACTCTTAGGTGTTCAACTTTTAAAGGACTAACATTTCATCTTCTGCCTTGCATCAAAGGTATTTCAGTGTTGAAGTTTCATTACAAGACATTGACTGAACTGATGTTTCAAAGCTTCACATATTGCTTTTACCCAGTACCTCTCCAGGACTAACAAACAGTCTGGTAATCCTAATCTCATGCAAGGTCAGTTCAAAGGATTCTCTTATGATCTCTAAACTGATGGGCTGAGAAATTGCCAGATGAAAAATTAAATTTCAGTATTAGACTCTCCATATGTGACTGTCAGTGCTCACATTTACCACCTTCTTCAGCTTAAATCCCACAATGAAGCACTCCAACTTCAGATAACAAACACCTACTCCCTGTTGAAAATAAAATGACACTTTTCAGTAGCGAAGGGTTTTTTTAAACATACCAGATGTCTGCTTTTCTGCCGTACCCTTCTCCACTAATAACTTCGGGACTCATCCAGTAGGGAGTTCCTGTGACAGACTTCATTCCTGTACCAGAGAGACAGATAGTCTGCAGTCGTTTGCTGGCACCAAAGTCACCAAGCTTCACATTGCCTGCTGAATCCCGCAGAATATTTGCTCCTGGAAGGAAGGGAACACAGCATTAAGTTCATGAAAGACTCAAGGATTTGGTGTGGAAAACAGCAACAGAAATTTGGAATCAAGAGACACAATGCAACATCAACCTAGGATTTCAAGCCAGAGAATTTATTTTCTCTGCTCATTCCTACTACTTTATTCTGCAGTTCATAAAATAATGAATTGTACACACTGGTTTGCATCCTAGACCTTTTCCAGGAAGGGGCAGTCACTTTGTAAAACCTCCTGACAAAATAAGGAATGTGCCATGCACGGGAAATAAAACGAAACAGGAAAGGAGTTTCCACACAGCTGAAAATGTCTTCATACTATATTAAAGCAAAATCTCAAACTGTGTTACAGATTTATTCAAAACAGTTATCTACACAAGATGTACAAAGTGACTATATCTCAACCCGCTTTGGAACAAAATGCTGCTGATACAAAACAACAGGAAAATAGTGGAAGTATTAGGGAATACAACAGCATTCTGTTCAACACAGCGATTCTGCACATCACCATCTTCCTATGTAATCCCACCTTGCTTATGCAACACCTGTAAGTCACCTGTACCTATCTGCAAAAGGTAAATGCTTCATCAGGCTTCCTAGCAGTAAAATGGAAGAAGTTGGAGCCATTTCATCAGGCAAGTCGCCTCTGCCAGTCACTACTTGTACCAGTGAAGTGCTGGGCAATTTCTATGTAATTGATGAAACAAAACTCTAAATACAAACTTTTGAGTCATGATGCTTTCCTCCGCACAGTCTATTTCTAATGACATCATCCTCCAATATATTTAAAACTATTAATACTAAAATAAAATCAAAGAGATTTATCATTATTGTTTTGCAGACAAAGACTACAGAAACATTGCTAAAAGTCTGCTAGAACATCACAAAGTTGCTCATTTTTCCCCCCCCAGGTTACAACAATGACAAGACTAAAAGATGGAAAGCAACTGCACTGACTTTGGTATTTCAAATTTGATTATACTTTAGCGCTTCACTTAAGACTGGAAAAGGCTGGGTAATAAAGGGCACTGGACTGGGCACAGAACTATCATTACCTTTAATATCTCGATGGACAATCATGTTACTGTGCAAATAATGAACTCCTTCCAAAATCTGCCGTGTGTATTTACGAGTCACATTCTCCGTGAGTGCTCCATACGATTTCAACTGGTCTTTGATGGAACCCTATAGCACAAAAGGATTAGAAAACAAAGTATAAATCACTAACACTTCTAGAATCACAAGTGGGTAATACTACAGTTGAACTTCAATTAAATTTATGCCTGAAATGCAAACATTTCAAGTTATAATCCTTCTCAATTTAACCTTAAAACTGTCAAGCAGCTGAACAGTCCCAGTCCAATGTGCAGAAAGAGAATGCAATACCTTGATTCCAACACCACTCCCAGCCTTTTCGGAGATTAAATGGCAGTACTCAAGTTGGACATAGCACATGCCCTTTGTGCTAGTTTATACTCAGAAAAAAAAGGTCAAGAAAAAATCCACCACAAGCTGAAGGATAGTGCTTTATGTAAAAATTAAGAGGTAAGCAAGTCTTAGCTTAAAATAACATTAAATCAAAACTTCTTGGGTTTGTTGCAACTCTTTTTGTATAACCTGGCTTTGTGACACAGAATTACAAGCTGCTAAGATTACTTGTGTCACACTGCCCTCCAAATCTCAGAAAAATCCAAACCAAAGCCCAGATGTCACCTAAGAAATAAAGAAGCAAACAAGAAACCCACTGCCACCAACAAAACAAGCCCCAGCCACTGCTCCTCCCCTGTGGAGTCACAGTAAGTAGAATACTGTAACTGTTAAGAAATACAGCACCTCTGTTTTTATACTAGCACATTTTATTTAGCTTTGCTGACCCCACTTGGTGAGAAAATGAAAATCTACAGTTTTCTGATCTTGTAATACTTCCTAACAAAGCAGCAGAAGAGCAGTTCAGCATGTACCTAGGTGCCACATAAAAAACAAGCACCAAGAGTATTTTCTGTATGCACTTACTCCCACCTCCATCTTAGCTACTTTTTGTTTTCCTGAAACACTTGAAGCATGGCAAAACAAAACATTAAAATTCATGAAGATTCAAGAGTTTACCAAGGATAATACTGTCTTTTCAAAGACATTGCCAGGCACCACTTACGCCAAAATCAAACACAAGTAGCTTTTGTACAAACCACTGTAATTGTGAAAACCCAAGCAAGCAATGCAGAAGACAGAGGGCTGTAAGCACTTGTCAGTACCCACCTCTGGTGACTGTTTTTAACTTGGACAGTTTTAAATATATCTATGTGCACTTATGCAAAAAGCTGAATGCTTGGGTGCTCCTCACTCTGCACACAACTGATGGCTGAAGTGGATGGGCTCTCTTGCTTACCCCAGGCATGTACTCCATGAATATTGAGAGTGTTCTTTCTGGCGGATCTCTCAAGAAACCGTAATACTGAACAATTCTTTCATGCAGCAGATTTTTCAGCAACTGAATCTCACACTCAAGTGCATTTACTTCCTGAAAGGACAAAACAGGCAAGATTTACTATGCTTGATGTAGTAAAAATAAGGTTTTGGATTTGGATTTTTTAGAGCAGGAGAGTATATTACACACTGAAGTGTTATGCGAACCAAGTAACAAAATACTCCTACAGCTAATAAAATGTTTATGCATTTTCTAACAAGAAAATATCATTGTTAAATTGAGGTAAGTAAAAAAACCCTCAAACTATGGCTTTTCTGTAAATTATCTTTGGGGTCATTTTCCTGTTATTTCACGGTTTCTCTTATTTTGAAATTATGTTTGTTGCAGAGCACAGCAGATATCAATGTGTGTGTGAGGTCAGTGTTTATTATGCAACATGTCATAAACCTCCAACATGTCATAAACCCCCAAAACACAGGAAAAAAAAAATTAATCTTTGTAGTGGAATAATTAGCATTAATTCTTAACTTTTCCAGGATGATAGACTACACTTTTAAAATGCCTTTAAGGACCACTTGATATTGTAATAATGAAATACAACAAAGGAAAAGACTAACAGCTGGTGCCTTCTCTAGGCCTATCTGAAATACTACAAATTTTGCAAACAGGAAGTAAGATATTTTGAAATGGACTGTACAATAAGATGCTGGAAAAATACTAACCCACAAATTCAAACTTGACTAGATTCCAAATTTCACATATAAGTTTTTCATCAAAACTTAAAATTTGTACCTATCATAGACTGTTACCAATGCCCTCACACTTCTGAAGTTAGACAGAAAACAGATTTTTTTGACACAGAAAGGCACATGTTACTACAAAATGCTGTGTCAAGTGAGGTCACAAAACTGTTGCTTCAGGAGAGATACTATGATATTTTATATTTAACGTCTCCAAAGCATAATCAGTTGTTCTGTTACATTTTAAAGAAGTAGCAACAACAACTACACCAGGAATCTACAACACAAATAATTCTTGACTTTTTTCCTTGATCCCACATCACTGATAGCAGCAACTATAATTGGCAGCCACTCAATTCTGCAATCATGCTTACACCCATTGTTTCCCTAGCCTTGCTCCCCACAGTGCAGAACACAGTCATAATGCAGAGAAAGTAATAACTCTCTTCCCATCCTGCAAAAAGCAGCAGTACGCCTTGGGAAAAGAAGAAATAGAAGACTGGTGCTACACTTTAAAATAGTTTCTCCCTCCAGCATCGAGTATTTAAAGATGGACAAGTTCAATTTTAGAGAGAGAATAAACTAAAAAGGATACTTGTGCTGTTTAGAGAGAAACAGTATGTAACTGCAGCTAGTCTTGATGCACAAGGTTTAAAAGAAAGAAAATCAAAAAACCCCCTAAACATAAAATTCCCCTCAAAAGATATAAAAAAAAGGTAAGAATCTCAAACTGTCTTCATAGCCAAACATAATATCCTGGAGAATTTGTTTTCAGGAACACTTACATTAGTACAGCCTTTTCTGTTTATAAATAGAACTTGTTTTAATTCCTGTTATTATAAATAATTATCTATTTCAGAGCACATTTCATAGTGGATTGTTTAATTTTAGAGACTGAGACTGCACCAAATCAAATTGTGCATGTTCACAGCATAAGGATATGTCTGAAAATTAAAAAATGTGATGTAATATTAAAATCGGGTAAACAGACAATCGTGGTGCTAACAAAGCAGGATTCCTAATAAGGACATGGTTTCCTAACATGGTTTAAAACACATGTTCATCCTGTTCAAGGAAAGGAACATCACTGTACTCTAGAACACACCACTTCAGCAGAATCCTTTTCCAACATCTCTCTCTTTTTGGTATCACTCACCTTGCTGGTTTCTGGACTATCAGGATCAAACTGTACTTGTTTAACAGCCAGTTCTCTTCCAGTATCAGCGTCGTAGCACAGATATACTCTGCCAAATGCACCTTGACCCAGCAGTTTACCAAGTCTCCAGTTAGTTGGAGCTCGTGGTGCTGAAAATATAAGTATGTTTTGGTTTTCAAATGAGCTTGTTATTCAGCTGATCGAGAAAAACTGGAATACACAGAAAATAATTTTTTAAAGGACTACTTTTTCAACAACAGAGACTGTGAGTCCTAAACCTCACCATATAAGTTACAAAGACCAATAAAAATTCCTGTAAAATGGAAAATATGAGCTACTTAAATTTTTTCACGAAATAACGTGGTAGAACTAGACATACTTAAAACAACTAGAAGAGCTAATCTGAAAAACAGAAAAAGCATATTAAACAAACTTAAGGTTTTTTTTTTTTAATCAAGGCATAATTAAGATGTAGCAGCTATTGGAGTCATCACAAAGTTTTTTTGCTCCTGAAGTGCTACCACAGATAGGAAGCAGTACCACTCAAGATCTACAATTTAACAGAAAACTTGACCAACATCTGCAAAAATAAACAGTAACTGCAACCTACAAAACCCTTCTCAGCTTCTAAAGAGTCTAACAAATCACTTTTACAATGTTTTGTTATCACAGTTGTAAACTCCATTTGAAAGTCTACATGAAGGTTGGCGCAGTAAGCAATGAAAATACTGGTGAGCATAGTCTTGACTTTTTCCTGTTAGAGAGATAAAAACATTATTTAATGGCCTGTATTTTGATGATGTGCTTAGTTTTGTCATGATATACTTGAAAAGTCAGAGTTTTACAGGGGGTTCATGAAATGGCAGCACTTACAGCGGCTGGGTGGGCTGATGTCCATGACTGACAGGGTGGGATTGTCTATGTCACTGCCCCTCCTCCTCAGCCGGTTGTCCTCGTATTCCGGCGTGAAGACGCTGCTGCCGCTGCTGGTGCTCAGCGAGTGGTCGGTGGGGCTGAAGCTGACTGGCGACCTGAAGCTGTTCCCCTGAGTCCTTCTGGCTCTTGGAAAAGTTTTACGACCTTCATTGATATACAGAGAACACCAATGTTACACTACATAAATACTGCTATGTAATGTGTGTGTGCAGATACTTCATTAATGCTACATCATCTAGTTCACATCTGCCACACTGTAGGACAGGACACAATCATCATTAAATTTACTGGTTTAACTTATAACCTAGGGGAAAACAAGCATCCATTACAGATGAATATAATAGTTAGACTGAATCACTTATGTTTAAGTGAAGAAAATTGGGACCAAATTCTGGAACTGTTCTGAAATATAATTAACATTCTTCAAACACCTGGGGGGTTGTAAGAGGAGAAAAGAAAATGCCCTTCCTCTGCTTTTATTGCTCCATTCATGTGTAAATACCAAATTTCCGATAAATAAGAGAATGAGATACACATTTACAATCCTGTGGTGCCCAAGCTTGCATCTTCTTTCTGTAAACAAGTAAGAATTGAATGCAGAGAAAGACTTGCACATGGAATCAACAGGAAGACCACAAAAATATTTAAAAAACCAAAGCACAGCAATGCAAAATTTGGAGGTTGCTACAGCATCAGAATAATGCTGATCTCCAACATGTTAATTACAACCAGATGACTAACACAATTTATGTTCATCTATTTAGATAGCACAACTATTTTTACGACAGCATGTCTTGATGAAGTTTCATCCTACAGAACTCGGCAACAGCTGAAGGAGTCTCTGATTCATTAGGTATTACACTGGAGAAGGAGTTCCCAGAGGACTGAAGAAAGCAGATAAAATATATTTGAAATAGTAGACTCAAACTTATGTACTAGTCTGGAGAATTTAAATTCCAAGAAAGATATGCAAATAAGTTATTAAGCAGTTTTATTCACCACTTAGAAGATAAAAAGGTGATAAACCAGTCATAATTGGTTTGTCACATGTAGCTAAAGCAACTTCCCCATGTCAATGGGACATTCTCTGAAGCCAACTCAAGAAGTGTTGCAGACCAATTTACTATGCACATTATACCCAAGCCAGATTCAGGGCTGTTATCAGTGACTTGTCACCAAAGGGAAAGATAATTTACATTAACATCCCCAGCAGTTTTCCTTCAGTCCACTTCCATACATTATTTTAACTCATGATGGAACTTAACACACTGAAATATTGCAGATGACATCATGTTAAGTGTGGCTTAAAGTCCATTTAAAGATAAAAATCAAAATTCACCATGGTACTGGAAGTTGGAAATTATTCATAAGTCAGCAAGATGACATTCAGTAAGGAAGTACAATATACGTACTTACAGAGAAATCTAATGTAGAAACTACAAAGTGTAAAGCAATTGGCTGGCTAAAAGTAACGTACAAAAGGACATAGGAACTAACAGACCACAGACTGAAGAGCAGTCAGAACGGTGTCAGAAAGGTCAGAAAGCAGTGTCAGTCTGCAATGTATAAATGTGACTGCTACATATCAAGTTCTGGTTATATCCTATGTTATACATTAAGTGGCTGTGAGAAAAGCAACTCAGCTAGAGCAGAAGAGGAAGATTAAGGAGAGAAGACAGATGTGTGTGTGATGTAGTGTTATGTAAGGGCAATGACCAATTTTTCACTGTGTTAAAATGCAGTAACTAGTTATTATTTCATTTGCAGGAAAAACGACTTGGGAGAGAGAGAAAGCTAAGAAATAAAATCATCTATCTTGGAAGTTGGTTATATAAAGAAAGTTCAGTATGTCTTCTGTTGAAGTAAGTTTACTTGAGTTTACTCGAAAGTCAGTGTGACACATCTTTGCTTCTTTACATCTTGCCTTAGAGCAAGGGACTGGACTGAAGCTGCTTTGCAGTCCTTCAATTTGATATTTCTGTGATTCCTGTAACATAATTCCATTTATTGCTGTGCTCATTCCACACTGTAAATGAAGCCATCTGTTCTTGGGAGAAATTTCTTCTTAACACTTCCCAGCTAGTTTTTGAAACACCCTCAAGTCTGAAAATCCTTCAGCTGCTCCTCTTTCCTTCCTTTAGAAATTTAACATGTTAAATTTACATCAGCATCATTACTTCCAAACCAGTTTTGTGGCCATATTAGCAGGTGCTGCCTCGCATTCCAACAATTTATTTCACCAGTTAATTGTTAATTCTCAGTTTAAATCACTACTCTTCAATTTTATTTACTCTTTTATTCTAAGAGACTGTTAACAGAACTCCACTGTACTTGGGATTGCTTAAAGCAAAACAAGAAATAACAAACTGACATACCTACTTTAGATAGAAAAGGGTCACAAAGGTCAAAAGCTTATACTGGATGACTTGTGCATGGCCAAAGATAGCAAACATTTCCACAGCTGTGCATATGAGTCAGGAATTCTGTAATCCCTAACTTTACCAGAGATAAAACTGCTCAGCAGCTCAATCAATCATTAGAAGTTTAGCAAGTGAGTTTGGGGAAAGAATTTAAGCTTTCAATTTCTGAAAAATTTTCACTCATTAAGATTTTACAAACTAAATATTTTAATTCATATTTTAAGAGAAGAAAAACAGATTGATAAAATTGTTGCAGTATTAATACTTACCATCATTGTAGTCTTGTTGATGATATGAAATATGGTATCGTCTGGGATAAGTCCCACCCTTTCCAAATTTCTCAAATATTGGGATGTCATACTCTACTAGAAAGTAAAAGTATTCATTTCAAAATTTAAAATCTGACAGAAGCATGTAAATTAATCACTTTGGTATTACAAACTGGGTGAACATATCAGAGGATATGCTTCAAGTTGAAGCATCAGAGCAAAAAGAGATTATAGAACAAAAGACACAAATCTAACAACTCACAAGAACCAAAAGGACGTTCAGTCAAAAGTTCCAAAGGATCAAGAATTCAACAGCTCAAGTTGTTTGTAACCTCTTGCTTAAAAGAATGTTGGAGGACTGCAGCATGCCTGATTACTCCAGTTTTAAAAATGCTTTCTAGAGGAGAAACTAGTCCAAAGAATATAAAGTTGTATAAATATGAAAAACCAGTGAATGAGTCAACACAGCTTGAATTACTAAAGCACATTCAACAGATCCTCTTTTAAAAGTTATTGAAGGAGAAAAGTATAAGATAAGGAGAAAAGTCCCTTGTGCATAAATGATTAGTTAGATGGTAAGTACGTAAGAAGTGAGGAAACAGTCAACAGTTCCACAGGAATCTGGGCTAAAACCCATGCAGCCTACTTATCCATGAATTCTGTGTATAGAACAGCGAGCAGTGAGGTGACAAAATCATTTTGAGAAATAAAGCCGACAGAATGAGGAAAAGGCCCTTAAGAGCCTACATGACTGAGTTGCAGATGAAATTCAGTGTAGGCTTGTGTAAAGGTTTGTGGTAGAGACTTCCAAAAAAGCAGCAGCTGAACTCTTTGTATTGGCTGACAAGAAAATTAAATACTGTAAATCATTAACATACACTGAATAAAGTTTTGGTCTACTCCATTACAAAGGATTTAGTAAAACTGGAAAATATTTAGAAGTACAGAGATGATCAAAGATGCAATACAGCTTCTCCATAAGTAATGCAGGCCGCTATAGACTAGAAAAGTGACAGCTCAAAGGGAGACAAAGAGGTCCATTAAAAACCCAAATCAAATACAAAAAAAACTGCTAAAAAACTGTAACAAAAAATTCACAAAGCACATAGTTCTTCATAAAACACAATAAATTGCATAACTTTGTGTCGCAACATACTGTTGATCCTGAAAACGTTTATCCAAGTTGAAATAAGGACAAGAAAAATTTGTGGAAGGAAAAAAAATCCATCAAATCACAGAAGAACATCTTGCATTTGCACAACCCTTGAGCAATGCATGACTAGGAATATATTCTGAGAGAGGAACACTACACACCCCTCTGCAGAAGCCTGGTACTGGTTGTGATAGGAGGAAAGACTAGGCCAGATGGACATTTTTTCTGCTTCTGTTACACATCAAATCACGAGAATAAATACTGAATATGGAATTAATGATTGCTGTCTATCCCACTGTTAACATATGATAGTATCCCATGGGAAAAATAAAACAAACCCACACAAAAATACTGCAAGATCATTGTGTTAGAAAAGTAACTGTAATAAACACAAATACACTGGATTAAGATTATATGAAAGGCACACTAATTTCTGACATTTCCAACTTTTTTGGTACTTATCTCTGCCACCTAAATGATTCTTACACATAGTTTTAGTTTTATTTTAATTTAAAAGTAGTGCAATGTGTGAAGTACTCTAGAATTCTTGAAAGAAAAAATTCAGCATCACACATTTATCTGGATGAAGTTTCAAAAACAAAATAAAAAGAAGCCTCAAAGTACGTAACAGACCGAAGAAACACAAAACCCTTTTGATTTGCTGGAATCTAATTATTGTTCAACAGCAAAATTCTGTAGTGAGGCATGACTGCGAGAAGACAATTCAGAGCACTGTCAAGGTTACCCACTGCACTTTGCAGCCTGAATCCTGCACAACAACTTGGATTCAGGCCAGACTATTGTATAAAAAGACATTAGTGGTGATGATTAATTTATAGCCACAGCACACAATTCTCCTTCATTCTTTCACTTTGCAGTGCTTTCAATGACAGAAGTCATGAGCACTTCAAAGTGATCCTTATTTGACACAGGAGAAAACAAAGGCTCCATGTACTGGTTTTGGCTGGGATAGAGTTAATTTTCTTCATAGTGGCTCGTATGGTGCTACATGTTGGGTCTGTGGCCAAAACACTGTCGGTAACATAGGGATATTTTAGTTATTGCTGAAGCACATTTGCACAGAATCAAGGCTTTTTTTTGCTTCACACAACGCCCTGCCAGCTGGTAGAGTAGGCTGGGAGGCACAAGAAGCTGGGAAGGAACACACCCAGGACAGCTGGCCCCAACTGACTCAAGGGACATCCTATGTTATCCAAGGCTGTGCTCTGCAACAAAAACTGGGAGAAAGACAGAGGAAGGGAGGACAGTCAGAGTGATGGTGTTTGTCTGCCCAGGTAACCACGAGGTGTGATGAAGCCCTGCTTTCCTGGAAATGGCTGAACACCTGCCTGCTGACAGGAAGCGGTGAATGAATTCCTTGTTTTTTCTGCTTGTGTGCACAGCTTTTGCTGTACTATTAAACTGCCTTTACTTTAACTCACAAGTTTTCTTAGTTTTACCCTTTGATTCTCTCTCCAATCCCAAGTGGGGGAGGAAGCAAGCAGCTGTGTGGGGCTGGGCTGCCTATTGGGGTTAAACCACAACACCCCAAATTAAATTAACCATGGTTATACACCAACTTAGAGATGGATATTACACTCCTGTTGAACTAAGTGTTGCATGACCCTGTGCACTGCAACATTTGTTCTTTTCACAGGAGTAGATAGTTACACTATGCACACTAAGAGTGGTGTCGTGATAATCTGGAAGAAAATATCTGGAATTTCTTGTATTTCCATGGTATGTCTTACTGTGTGTGTTTGGTGTTGCTTTGCTTTCTTCTACCATATTGCTTGTGTGATACACTGCCTCTCAACACGAGCATCCCTCCTAAGCCCTATTATTTGCAAGAGGAGCAGTTTTGCAAAGCTAATGTGTCTTCAGTGATTTTTGCCTACCTGAGAATTCCTGATGATTATCTGGATAGCTCTGTGCTCTTGGCATCCGAGATTTGGGATAGTTGTCCCTGAAAGTATAAAACATACAGCATCTAAAAATTACTGTTAATCTAGTACTTAAAACATTTAATCTTACTGTCCTCTTAGTGATGGAACTATGCAAGTTGCTGCACTGTTTACAAATGTCGAACTTAATTCTGAAACTCAGTTCTAGTAGGTATCTATAACAACTGAAGATCAGTAACAATGGAAAAGCTTATTGAGCTTAACGTAGTAAGAAAAGCAACAGATGCTGTTAATGAGCAATGATATTAGTAAAAACATGAATTATCACAAGTACAGCCACAAAGAACACTGTTATCTTTAACACCTTATGGCTAAACACAAAGGTTTATAGACTGGCAAAATCTGTTATACAGCCTACAAAAACTCAAGAAAATTTAACCAAAGAAATGTAGGACCTTTGAATGAGGAAAAGTATTTCCTCTTCTCTTCATGAAAGTCATAGGATTAAGAGAGTGATTTTACTGAGTTACAGAATGATGAAGAATCTTTTGGTTCTTACATGATCACATTGTTTCTTACCTACAGTTGGTATGTAACTCCCAGCCACCAAAAGGAATGGATGGGATTGCCAGTCAGAGCAATCGATTACAGTTTATTTCCATAAACATACCAAAACAGTGTCCTCCTTTTTCTGGTAAGAATTTCTCTAATGGGTAACAGAAGCTAAATGGAGACACAAAACCTACATCTTTGTAGGACATATTTACATGGAAAAAAAAAAAAAAAAAAGGAAAACAAACTNGGGAAAAAAAAGCTAAATGGAGAAAAAAAACCTACATTTTTGTAGGGAATATTTTCAAGGAAAAAAAAAAAAAAAAAAAGGAAAACAAACTAAGTAGAGGTGACAAATGAAGTAAATAAAAACAACCAAAAGAAGTGTTGAAGAAGAAGTAAGAGTTGCATTAAGTTTGCTTTGTTTCCCCCTCTTCTACTCACCCCTGCCCCACAAAAAACCTGAAAACTTGGCAATTTGGTAAAATTTCTATTTTATGGAGCTACATTAAACACTGTGTATGTATAATCTGTCACACAAAATACTTTTCACATCTATTGTCTTGCTTGTGAAATGGAGACTTATTATTTAACTCAAAAATCTCTTTGTTAGACCAAATCTATTTGTGTCCTCACACCACATATTCTCAAATGAAATGGTACTATGGAATCAATTCTGGAAGCTCTGATTAATTGCCACAGGCAGCAACCTCCAACTCTTTACCTTTCTACCACTTACATAAAATATTTAATTAGCAGTGTTATTTTTTTAGCAGTTCCAAATAAACTGTAGCCCATCTGTACATTAAACCCAAGGTTATTTGCCTGACTACCATAAGCCAAACAGGAGCATGTTCTGCTTGGCTTGGCTGGTGGACAGTGATCCCCTCAAAATACAGGAGGAGTCTCCTCAGAGGTCAATCTGAACAGACCCCCCAGGCCATGCTGCCTCTTGCTGACTGATGGGCTTTAGCAAAGAAAAGTAAGTGGGAAGCTTGCAATGGGAACAAGGGGAGAGGAATGGACAATAATTGCAAAGGAAAGGACAGGACTGTCTGTTGAAGCCTTTCAATGATTCTACTCTCTTTTTTGAATTGAGTACCCTCTGCTTCGGCAAAGGGAAGCCTACTTCATATGGCAATGCCTAAGAACTGTAAATTTAATGGGTGGCTCACTGCCAGGGAATATACACCACACATATGTAAGAACTAGCAACACTTAGTAAAAACTTTCAGTTCATTTTTGTAGGACTGCAAGTCTAAATTTGTGTTTTAAATGCAAATTATTAAAAAAAAGCTACTGTATTTTCCATGTATTAGTAAGCAATTAAGTTTCAATAAGCTTGTATAAACATTCTGTAACTTACAAAGGAATTTCTGGAAGAAGGTCTGTCACTGGAGAGGAGTTATATTTTACAACTGAGACATTATGCAATCTAATAAAGATAAATAACAAAGTAATGAATGCAAATAATTTTTACCCATCTAACGGGCTGTCAAGTGAGGGGCAGCTTCCCGAGCCAGAGTTTTCAGGACTGCTCAAAGACAATGGATCCAGCATCTAATAAATAACAGAGGAAGACCCACAAGTTCAAGGGTTTTTTTCCAATTTTTTTTTTAATACTTTAAGGTTTCTGCTATTAAACAGCTAATAAAAAACAAATCCAAACCAGATAAGAAGTGGTAAAACACAGGGGAAAGCTCACCTGCTGTCTCAAAATAAGCTCCTTCCTAAAATGAAGTCTGTTTTGATATAACATCTGTTATTTTCTATGAATTGGACACCACTCTTTCCTGTAAATTAAAGTTACCTCTCCAGTTTTTCTGGTCTGTTCTGCATCTTAAAGGTCCTGGGCTCATACTTTACCATACACCAATCAAGGACTTCCAGAAAGTAAGTTTGCACTCTGCTAACACTTAAATGAACTCTCTATTGGGGAGGACAACATTTACCACAGATTCAGAATTTTTATTCCTCTTTTCTCATGCTGAACAGTGTATCCAAAAAAGGGAAAAGCCCATCTGTTGCATGTTAGTTAGATGTATAACCTAAGGCAGTATGGCTCAACTGGCAGCCCATGGGTTTTATCCAACCCTTCATCTCTTAGAGAAAGTGTGGGGTCTGCTGCCAGAGTGCAAATAGCTGTGCTCAGGCAGATCAACAGCAGAGCAGAGCAAAGCCCTCCACTACCAAATTCCTTCTCGTCTGTGTTGGGCAGGCTGTGACAGATGAAGGCAGCATGGACACTTGCCAAGGTGATGTGGCAACTTAGGGAGGAGGGAGCAAACAGAATTTTGAACTCCCAGCACCCCAAACCTGGCCCTTGAGGCTGCTTAGGTTGAACTAACCTGGCTTCCCATGAAAGTAAAATTCAATAATTTAAACCTGCTGGCAGCTCCCACAGCAATGCACACATGACAGGTTACGTATTTCTTGAATAGTCAAGAGTAAATGGACATCCCAGGCTTCAGGGATCATCTGTCTGTCTGACCAGTCAGTGACCAGAAATTACTCTGCCCAGGCCAAAAGTAATTATTTCACTGGCCTGAATCCAGCCCTGGTCTGGATCTGACCACATGGCTATGACTGAATAGCCCTGGTCTAGAAAGTAGGAGATTCAGTCTCTATTCTCAGCTCAGTCATTAAAATTGTGCAACAAATTGCACTATCTTTTTGCCTTTATTTTTATTTTATCATCTGTCTCTCATTTAGTCAGCTCATAAAACCCATTGCCTCTTGCCATTTGTAAATACAGTGCCAATGTCAACAACAACTTGAAGTGATTTGGGTATGCAGCATTATTTTTCTTTTCTCCTTAAAACATCTCTTTCTCCATTGCCAGTTCTGTGAGCCATTACATTCTTGCTTCTCTTCCTGCTGTTTTGAAGGGCAGCTTTTATATTCAGAGAGCAGGATTTTTGTTTTTGCTAAGTGTGCTGATATCCTACACTAATAATGCAGATGAATAAGCAGAACACAATAACACAGATTTGTGATCTTTACCTAAAAAAAAGTAACTTTGGAAAGTCTTTCATAGCTTATTTATGCCATGTCTACAACCATTCCTTTGCCTCTACCCCAACACAGTACCAGACAGAATCACAGAATACTGAGTTGAAAAGGACCCACAAAGATCATCAAGTTCAACTCTTAAGTATGAACTGAGTCAAAATAATTCTGACAGATGCAAATTCTGTCTTAAAATCTCCTTTTAATTACCTGTGAAAGTTGTGAAACTGGTCTTGCTTACATATCGTTCCCATTAAAATAAGGGGGCTTGTGCTTTCTATTGTAGACATCTCTGCTGTTATTTGTATCTATCACTATCTCACTCAGCTATTGTGGGAAATAAGAATATTATCTTTCCCCTTGTAGCAACATATTTAAAAATTGAAGAGACAGAGAAAGAAAAAAACAACCAGATTCTGCAAGACTAAACAGCAAATTATTTCAACCTTCTCTCACCAATCATATTTTCTGGAGTTAACATCAATTTTTCTGCTGTTCTTTCTAACAATTCCGTATCTTTATTAAACAGCAGTATTTCATAAATCAACCCAACAAAAACTTTAATTCCAATAATCACACACATACCTGATCCATACTTTCTGGAATGAATTCACCCTCACTGTTGATACTGGTGAAGGACCCATTTCGAGCCACCTGATGCAGCTCATCTGGAATGTACCCTGGGGGAGGTGAACTCCTATCACGAGTATTAGAACCTTTAGGAAGAAAAGGGCCAGTCAGAGTGTCTCCACTAACCCAGAATTCAATGGCTTTATTCAAAAGCTTCACAGGCACTGAGCTTGCCTGGATCATTTCTTGCTTTAGGAATTTCCCAAATGCCTATGCAATACAAGACTTAAGTATAGCATTTAAAATTGCAATCCAGGAATTATGAAAATTTTGGGGCAGAGTTTCCTCAATGACATTAAAAAGAATTTTCATTATACAGGAACAGAAATATAATTTGCCCACTCATCTAGTTGGGTAAATTCCTTCCTTCAAACAAGATCAAAGTCCAAACCCCACCCATGTCAACTAAAGCTTTCCAACTCTTGAGAATTTCAGTTTTTCTTTGTAGAATATTAAGTCTGTAAGAACACGAATATATATATTCATAATAAATGCATAATAAGTTAATTAAATTGTCTGGAAAATTATTCATTAAGCTCTCTAGTTTCATAATTAACTTTGGAAGTTAATATCACATCAACTTTAAAACATGAATAAGCAAAAAGGTTATATCAATGCCAAAGTAAGTATCTTAAATGTTCACACATTAAAATAATATGGGGGTTCTAAAGTGAGCAAGGAAACACACTGCCATATAAACACATTTTTCAGTAGCTCATTTCTGTATCTGAAAATAAAGGGGAGTACTAACATCAGCTTTTAGGATACCCAACTGTTACCTCAAATAATCCTCCATACACTTATTTGTGGGGGTTTTTTGATAATTTTCTGTATTATATATTTAAACCATTTGGTCTCAAAATTCAAAATCCACTCCCCCAAGTGCAAACTCTATAGTAGAGTCATTGACAAGCAAGAGAAGTTTAGACAGTCTGTGTTGAGAGCAAAATTCTCATGAAGAGAGTACTACAAAAGAAGAATTTACAATTAAAGTTATTTAAATATGCAGCTTACCTATTACAGACAGTCGCCTTTTTCTGTCTGCCACACCAAACACTGTATTATCTAAATCTTCCAGTGAGGGCAAGGGTTCCACATTATTTACACTGGGTGACTGAAAATGCATAAATATTACAACCCGCAGTTACTACTTTACATTCCTGACAATGAAAATACTTTGTAAACTTTATAGGCTTTGTGCAGTACATTCCTTTTTTCAAGCAGTCAAAAATGCAGCCTGCCAATTTACATCACAATTCATCTATTTTAGTAGCTTATTCTTACTCTTTAGAAATCATTTTCATATGTACCAGTATACAAAATCTATGAATATCAATGCCATGATTTTTAGATAATACCAAAATACCTTAGCATTTAGTCTATAGTCCACTAGTCTTTACTATAATAAACACTGAATTTCCCACAAATGAGTGTCACCAACAGTTTCAATTAACTACCATTACTTAAATTCTATGTGGGTTTTTTTATCATTCTACTAAGGAACACTTTTCTACCACTGTAGGGAAGGCAAACAAAAAGAGAGAAACAGGATCTAGGAAAAGAGTTAAAACTGAGTCAATACAAAATGCTAATAGATGCTTAAAGTGAAATGAAGAAGGAATCAGCATTATTTTCAACTGGAAAAATGCCATCTTTGAGAAAAGATACAAATGATACTTCATTACGAAAACTGAGGAAAAAGACATGCATCATGTCAATCCATACCTGTGTATTTCCATGTACTACAAGCAGTATCTTGAGACTCTTCATATGTACACTACGGTCAAGTAGTTCAACAGCTTTGTCCAGGTCATCCTGTGTGGTTAATGGAATTACAAGCTGCAAAAGAAGGGGCAGGGGAGAAAAAAAGTCTTAAACAGGACACGAGAGAAATGAGGAAGTCAAGTGCAAAGAAACAAACAGAATCTTTCCTTTCATACCAAATAACTTGAAAATAAAATTTATTAAATGATCCCTTAAGTAAGTATAAAAAAGTCTGAAGTTCAATGTTAACTTTTCCTTCAGGTTCCTTTACTAAGTACAGTAAGGTGGAACAAGTCTTCACAAGGAGAAACCATTTTGCATATACAGAACTTAGTATCTAAAAGTTGCAGTAAAAAAGGTGCAACGGGTTAAATGCCTAAATTAACACAGATCTGTAAGATAAATAAATGTCCTGTTTTATAGAGCATAAAGCATATTTTTGTATCTCATATATTACAACTATACTTATTTGAAGTTGCACCACTAACAGAATTTGTCCATTGAAAAAGAGAATTTGTTGAGGAAGTCTATCCTTACTTCCTTAAGGAAGATCTCATTCATGTGCAACAACTCTAATCCTCAACAGAATCTTACCTGGACCTAAGTAATTAGAAGTAACTTGGCATACATGTATCTTTAGAACAGAAAAATATGCCATTGAAGTGCAGCTGAGATGTGAATTCTACAATTAAAATCGGGCTTGTGTTTCAAGAGTGTAAATTATAACTTCTGCTTGTAACAAAAAAACAACAGAATACAGATTTTTAAATTTATTCTGCTTGTAAACAGCCGCAGTCAGTGATGCTTAAATACAACACCAGTCAAAATACAGTACTTTTATATAAAAAAGAGATAGGATTGAGGAGGAAGGTCTTGAGAAAATGAAGAGTGTGCTTATTTGTTAAGTTGCAGTTTTAATGCTTTTTAATGCTAGTGACATGTTATTTCCATCCCATTTCTGAAAGGTGATGGGATAATTTGCCAACTAGTGCAGAAGGTAAGAAGCAGAAAACCTACTCAAATGCCTAAGAATCTACCAGTGAGCTGAGGCTAAAGCATTATGAAGGGCCATTTCCTCTGACCTTCCTAATCTCCAAAAGCCTTCTGTTGGAATTCTTCATTTTGAGGATCAGTGTCACAGAAGTGCCTGGTAATGCAGTGAGTAACCAACAGACAGCAATTACTGGCATTTTCTTCTGCAAAGATGCAGAGCAGATACAGCAATGTTGTGCATTCTAAGCACATGAATAATCATTCATGCACTTTGCTGACTCAAGGCAAAACCCAGAAGTGACCCCTAAGAACAGATCCTGCATCTGTAAATATGTTCACTATTAATTCCATCCCTACTTCTGAAGGAAAGCTGGCAGCAATTTTGATCAGGCATAAGTGGCTTCACAGTGCTGGCACTGTTACCAAGAAATCTTTGGGAACCAGTCACTTTAGGAGGAGCAACAGTTAAACCTAGTTCTCCAATCTAAACATTAACTAAATGCAGCATTCTAACAACTGCCTAACAAGATTTATCCTTAAAGAAAAGGATTTGCAAGAAAGGATAAATGCTATTTCAAATTCACAAACATGACAAAGCTCAAAGAGGTAAAGACTTTACCAAAATCACCCAACAGGACTGTGGCAGATCAGGAAGACAACTTACCCATTCCTAAACAAGTTGGAGACATAATTCATTATGGTATAGCACAACTCGTGAAACGTTTCACGCATCTCCTGCCTATCCTCATTTGTACAAGACTTAAATATTTGAGAAAACACACACACATATTAGAAATCTGGGGGTTTGTCACAGAAGCGGTTCCTACTACTTATGAGAGCAAATTTCAGCCATAAAATGATCAATATTCAAGTCAAGACTTTAGAGGACACAGAATATTACCTCATTATTGCTGTAATGCAAATCCATAGTCTGTCCAAAAGCAACTTTAGCTTTAGCTGCAAGATCTTCAAGTTTAACAGGCCTTGGTAACTGCAGGATCCTGAAATACAATTTAAGTTATAGAGAATTTCTGTCCATTACTTATGAAAATCTGGCAACTCATTATTTAAGAACTATCTCAGAATTCAACTCATTAGTAAAAAGACCTAAGAGGCTATATTTTATTCCCTGTCCTCCATATTTTGAGACTTTCAAAAAAGAAAGAAAAGCAGTGAAAAAGTTAAAGGGATAATCAGATACAGAATTAGATTTCATTATCACTATTTTACTTGCTTCCATATGGCTTGCTTAATGCTTTACAAGCTTCCATTTGAGAGGGAAATTCTTAGAAACCTCTCCATTTTTCTACTTCAGGAAACTAAGACAATGGAGTACCACAGGCTGACAATCATAAGCATCAGAAAGGAATTACTCCTGTAGTCCCCGTTTTTTGGAAATCCGAAGGACTATCTTACCTGAGGAAGGTAACTAAATGTCACCATCTTTACCATAATGAACTACACACTCAAACTGCCCAGTCCATCACTAACTGTGCTTCAAGTGTGCTCCTGTAAGAATGGTGCAGTTGTAGGTCAACAACTTAGATCTTCTTTTAGCCCAATGTCCCATCAAACCAATTAGCCCAAATTGCCTATAACTAACCCTTTACTATAGAAAACCATTGTGGTTTCTGAGATACAACACCTTTAAACAAAAATGAGCTTTTAAAAGTGACTAAGCTTTAAGGTATATTTAATTCACATTCAAAAAAGAAAAAGCTCTCAAATTCTGTGAAGTAGAAAAGTTAGCAAAGGTCCCTTTCATCAGTCATTCAGTTAGTAGTATACTCATTAGGGGACAATTTTTCTCACTGAAATGAGGCTAGAAGCCACGTCACTTCCAATTAAAAGTTATTTTTAAAAAATAAAATATTTTTTTAAATACCCAAAATAAACAAACAAACAAACCAACCTCCCCAATAAACCAACCACCACCAATTCTCACTGTAGTTTGTACAGCAAGCCTGCAACTACCCATCGCACACCACAAGCTCCTTGGAACAAAGTGCCACATTTGCCACTGAAAGCAAGTCTGGAATCACTTCTCTTTTTCACTTCCCTTTTAAAAAACCAGTGAGAAAGACATTGTGTAACTTGTTTTTCTTGTATTATTTCTTTACTTGATCTTCAGATCTACATGCTCAGGCAACAAAAGTATTATAACTCATGCTGAGCAATGAACCTAGGCTGTCCAGTACCCCTGGGACAGTCCATAACAGAGCTAGGCCCACGACCATAAAAACTTGGGAAAGGTATCTTTCCACACATTACTTTATGCTTGTATTCATATTGAATTAACTTAGTTCTCTATGAAAGTGAATTATGAGAAACTGCAAAATGCACCACCTGTGCTGACTGGCAGCAAGTAAACATTTCTCTGTTTAAATTCATGCTTCCTAGAAATTGTTTGGTAGAAGAGTCCTCAATTCTCAAAGCCTTCAAAAAAGACTTACTTGTTCCAAATTACTCAGAGCACTCAGCCATTGCTGATGCACTTTACATGTGATGTTCAGAGAAGTGATAGGAAGAAGCTGAAGAATGTTAATGCCTAGGGAACTTTGTGCTTTCTTACTGCTCCATGTGAAGAGAGGGCACACCTTATGATCAGCATGGATACACACTCAGCTACTGCATGTCACACTAAGGATGCCCAGAACGAGCACGGGTTCTATTTGAAGCAAATTTTACTTAAGAAATTTACTATTTTTACCAAGAAATTGCATGCCCGGGATATTACTTCCTTTTTCCATAAGTATTTTCAAAGATCTTTTTCTCTAATAATTTCTCTGTAGGCAGAATGAAATTTTATACTTTCAGAAAGAGACAGATGGGCAAAATGAACTGTCAACAAACCAGTTCTGCATGGAATTGTACATCAAATTCTGTAAAACCTTTGAGAAGCCATGAGAGAAAGATATCTAGAGATAGATGGTTGTATACTTTCAGCATGTGCATCATCCACCTCTCATTAAAAAAATTAAAATAAACTTTAACTGATTAAATGAAAACTGTCTAATACGTTCTCCTCTTACATTTTTCAGACCGGCACCTCTGAAGTACAATCCAACTTCCTCCTCTGGGTATTACAGGAACAATAAATTATCATGCATTTGTTACACACATGATGAAGAACAAAAATTTATTTTCTGGTCTATTCAAACTTGAGATCTATTCTAATGGTCTAAGTAATTGTTCAAGGCTACAAACATCTATCTGAAGTGTAACCAAATGAAGGCTACTACACAGGACACAGTCACAGTATAACATATATACATTTATGCATACTTAAACAGTAAATTCTCTTTAAATTGTGTTCATACAGAAATTAAATTTACGATCAAACAAAAAAACCTTCGAGATCTGAAACACTTCGAACCATTCATTTGAAACATTATGACAGGAGCACAACAAAACTATAAATAACTAAAAGACAAGACTGTTTCCTTACCTTTTTTCACCTCGATGTTCAAATTTGACTCTAACATCATTCTATAAGAAAAGAGATAAACCACTATTAGCTTGTTATTACCTCTTTTAATGAAGGCCATGAGCTCCCATTCAACAGTCCTACAAAAGAACTAAATTCCATATTAATTTTCTATTCTTTCCAATACATATCAAGTATTTTAACAAGCCACTTCTGCTGAGGTACATGATAGAGGGTTAAAGAGTTAAAATAAAAAAGTGTTAAAAAAACTTGAAGTGTTTAAATACCAAAACTTATTCTGAAGTACAATGAATGCTTCTGTAAATAAACACATTATTTTCTATCAATATATGTTAATATTGTAATAGATTTATGACTTCAAATTCAATGTGGAACTGCTTATCAAACAATTCTCTATCCTGAATAGGCAGATTGATTTAGCTACCAGTAACACGTTTTTATGTACACTTTTCAGCTGAGCATTCCAGGCTTAAGAAACACCTTGTTTCATAAACATTACCATAGAAACCCACGCATGTAATTAAGCCAGCAGTCATGCAATGCATTTCCCAATAACCACACCTGTATATATTTGCAGTTACATGGAAATGAAATTGCTTTGAAAAATCATAATTTTAGGAATCAAATTGTATTAGCGACTATTACAGGAAAAACAATAATGCATTCAACACAAAGTTTACCCAAGTAACAATGCTCCATCTTCCAGAAGAACTGATTTTCAAATGATTACTTGCAAAATTCACAAATTGAAACAGCGATAAACATTTCTTCTAACTTTCTAAACACTCACTATGCTCAAATCATTTTGGATCATCCATGCACAATACCACAGTGTCTAAAGTCACAGCTCAGATGTGAGTTACATGACAGTAGCAAAGCACCACTGCTTTATACACTGAACTCCTAAAATTTTTAAAGCACAGAATGAAAAATAGGTAGCCATTTGGTTTTGACAGTTTGAGAGACAAATATATCTGAATACTTTGGTCTTTAAAAGGTTAAAATAAGCACAAACTGAAGTTTATTGAACTCTAAATTAAGGATCCAATCAAACACACAATTAACTCAATTTGGGTAAAAGGCTACATCCTCTCCTAATCTCTCCATACAGTAGTTAAAAGCTATCAATGACGTATTTACTACATTTCCATTTGTATTCAACATGTACAGAAAAAAAAATGCAGCTGGAAAGAAATCCCATTTCCAGCACATGTATGAGAAATTGAGGCCAAAGTTGCAGTAAAAGAGTCTAAGCATATTTCTGCTGCTGTACTGACATTCTTGGGTATGATATAGGTGACAACTGGTAATCTACTTAAACCTGTAAAATTCTTCCTTGGTATTTTAAAATAGTATAGTACCAATATAATAATAATAATAATAATAACAGCAGCTATATAAAATCACTTTACATATAAATACCTCTATAATCTTCAATTTATTTATTTAAGCATACACTATGATCTGCTCTGAAATGCCACCAGTTCATTTTGCTGTTAATATAACAACACGAACAAACAAAATGGCAGGACATGTGGGAGACCAACAGCTCATTCTGGTATGCTCACTGGTCTGGCAAGAAACATAATCACAGAAGTCACAGCAGGACATTCCATGTTCAGTACATTAGAGAGGATATTGAAGATTACCTGTTTTTTAGGAGAAGATGACTTTGGTTTTCCTATTTCTTGCTGGGGCAATACGGGACGACTGGCCTTGTGAAGCACAGCCAGATCCTGCATGATTGAATTCAAAGCTTGCTGCTCATCTGCTCAGAGAAAAAGACCAGGCAAGTGTAAAAGACTGTTACCTTTGAAGGGCATTACTATCTCATTTCACAGTTAGACAGGCATTATTCTATATTCTAAGAGTCCCCATTACACTTCAATACATAATTGCCAAATTTTAAAAAAATGTTGCCACATTGCAAACATTTTTATTTTATTTATCATTAACAGTGCTTAAGGAACTAAAGAGCTTAATCAGTAACCACACTTCAATAGCAGCTTTAAAAAAAACAAACTCAGAACAGGTTTTTAAAAAGTCATAACAAAGACTAAACTCTACACAACTGCAGGCTGTATTAATAAGAGAAAGGAGGTGCAGGGAAAAGCCTTGTCTACTTTGATTCAAATAATATCCACGGATAAGATGTTTACTAGAACATCATACTTCTGCTCCCTCCCATAAAATAAGAACAAAAAGCAAGTACTTTTGAACTATTTCCCCTCTGTCCTGAGCAGGTATGATCATGCCCATGGGAAGCACACACAGCCTCCAACACTGTCTGAGCATCTGCTGATAGCCCATGGAGCATTAAAAAGAAACAAACAAACACACACACACACACATACACACACACACACACATAACCCCCAAAAACAAACCAACAAACAAACAAAAACAAACAAACAAAAAAAAACCAAAAAAAAAAACCAAACAAAAAAAAACACCACCACAACAACAACAAAAAAATCTACAAACCAAAAATAAAACACCACAAAACTTTTCCAGGACTAAAAATACAGAAGACTTTAGGGCTTAAAGGAAGAATTCACAAGGAGAAACAGAAGCACTGAGCCCAAGGGACAATTTAGGGGTAGGAATGCTACGTAACTTAGGTTTCAGGCTCACAAAAAGTCCTAAATCCTGAGGATCTGCTGCAGCTGTGATGGCCTAAAGCCATACTAGACAAGATTTCCTCTAGAACTGGGATGCTTATTTAGGCAGGAAAGCACTTAGGAGCTCAAAAGCCTGTTCATACATCACTAAGAGAAATTTACTTCTAATATTTTTTATTAATTCCTTGCCACATCAATAGTACTGCACTCAGCATACATTTAGAACACTGGGTGACAAAATTTATCTCCAAAGGTGTTGATCGTGTGCCTTCACACTCCTTCACAATGGATATGTTTGTTGAAGAATTCATTGCTAAGTGCTGTGATTTACAAAGAACTGTATTTCTCACACGTGGATCTGAGAAAAGCTCAGCATTAAAATCAGCAAGCAAGCATTCCACATATTTAGCAATGATGAGAATTCCTTCAGATTCCATGAAAATATAACCAAATATGTTTATAATATAAGAAAATTGCAGGATTTAAGTGTTCTAATTTAATAGATTCCTAACAGATCGGAAAGCTGGTCTGAAAATGAGTAACTTTGATCATCACTCATGCTGTCATTATCATAAGTCTACTAAGATATGCAAATCTATAAAAGCAAGTTTTACCACAATAGTTAATGGTAGAACAGAAGGCGTTCTTGCAGCTCACTTACTCATTTCTCACACTAAACACACTGCAAATGTGTTTCAATTTTAAAAGTTGAACTGTTTTATTGTGTTATGGCCTATTCTAGTGCTGAGCAATGACAAAAATAAAATTATGTTTTAGCAGTTAGTTGGAGTTTTCATTCCCAGTGGTCACTAGATTGCATATTTTATACAAAAGAAACCCAAGTACTGTGGCAAAGCATCTAAAGTTTAAAGAACATCCAATAGAACTCAACAATCATTTCTCTCAGACAAAATATTGGACAACATCAGAAATCTGGAGAGTGCTGTATTCCTAGATTGAGCAACTTGATTATTAAGGTTAGAAAATTTTAGCATAACATTAAAAGATAAACAAACACAATACAAAAATCTGTCTGGTGTGGTTGATTGGGATTTTTTGGAGAGGGAGCACTGATAAATGATTACAACAAAAACATGGTCAACTCATTAAAAACATGCAACTCGAAAATTTACATAAAATTTAAAGTAATACAAATGGGCTACATAACTACAACAACAAAAACCATCTGCACAGTCCTGGCTTTGCATTGTAATGACACAAGACAATAAGATAAAATTCTTTTATATAGACTTTCTGTTTTGAGTTTGGTTTTTTCCAATTGCCATTCCCATTTAGAGCACAATAATTATTGTTCAGTACTCTAATACCATGAATCTCAATTTCCTAAACTTGAATCTATGTGTTACCACATAATGAGGGAAAAGTGCTATGTTATAAGGGAAATTGAAAAAAAAAAGGAAAATTTCAATATTAGCAAAGCTGCTGAACACTGCCTTTCATATACACATGCTACACCATGTTAAACAGCCAAAGCACATGTTTCCTAGGAACTGTAGTACATTAATGGTTTTAGTGTTCAACAGAAATTAAGAGTTTCAGAATTAAATTTTTATGTAAGTTACACCCAAGACTTACCCATTATGGCAGTGAGTCTGAAAACTCAAACTTCAGGGAAATGGCTGCTTCATTAGCATTATTTTATTTCCTAAAATGCAAAACCAAAAAAACCACAATTACTGAAGTTGTCAAAGCCATGTAGAACAGTCAACTCTTTATTATTTATGGGCAGTTTTTCTAATATTCTGCATATAAACCACAAACAAGGCTGTGTAAGACACACAAATGATGTGTGGAGAAAACAGATATTGCCCCCAATGCCTCACGAGCCTCTAAGCACTGTATCTACTCTGAAGACACAAAGCCTGAACTAAATATTCTTCTAGACTTAAGCTGATTTTAGTCTCTATTTACACCCCCAAACGATGATTAGTAGCTTAATTAACTATAACACACTACTACATGGGATACCCACAACTCCAGATTATTAAGAAACAATTATTTTTCTACAGGTCCCTGTATTTGGTGTTCAAAGTTCTGTGTTCAGAAATACATGTATATAGTTCATATACATAAATACATATATATGAAACAGCACAAATCAAGAGTCATCAATACCTACTGATTATATAAACTAGAAAACTAAAAGTGTTATTTTTCATCATAATTCAAGAATGTAACAGATTTCTAACATCCCTGAAAGCAAATGCCTCCAGAAGACAGCAGGTATTAACTGTTAATACACAATATATTTTATCCAAAAAAGCAGAAACATAAGGGGCTCATTTATGAACAAACCAAACCTTATCACAGTATCTTCAAAACTGGCCAATTGAAAAGAAACAATCATGAAGGACCAATTAAAATAATCTTTCTATAAGATGACATTATGGAGCTTAACAACAAAAAACTAAAGACATATTTCTAAAGAGAGAACAAGATTTCTTTTAATACAGGCTACCACAGGAAAAAAATACCACAGGATTTTTTTAATGCAGGAGAAGAAAACTCTCTAATTCCTCAAGCAGTCACTGTAATGAAGAAGGGAGGGCCTATATCCCTCCTCCCATTTGTTGGCTGCAGTGGACCATCCTTACTTCTGACTCAAGAGATTGAAGATCTACCCTACTCTGATAAAACAGATGGCTTCCTTGCATGTTCATTCAAGGACCTACATCAATAGAATATGACTCATTTTTTTCCCCTTTTTTGAACAAAATTTATTTTCTTATGGTTTAGTTCCCTACCAGTTGAAATGACCCCTGACACCAGCACAGGGCAACCTGTGGGAGCACATGGCTGAGAACAGAGGGGAGGTGGGGCCACCTTTTTCAGCACAAGCCAGCTTTCCTTGCTTGAATATTCTGCCAATTTTCTAGCTAACAACAAATTAACTACAGTTTTCCAAAAGATATCTGAGCATTTTCAGTTAGGCATCTAAGAGTTTTTAGCATTGTCTCTTACATCCACATTTCATAAAAACAGTCCTTCTGAGCAGCATCCATTTCAGTGGAACTAGAAAGCTTCAAGTGCTTATGGCATATTTTTTCAAAAAGAAATTTGGACTTCAGAGCCACATGAAGGTCTCTGCTTGATACTGCCTTTTACCTCCATATCAGATGAGTCATCTACTACCATCTATTTCAAGCTTCATAATAACCAAGAAGAGCTTGGTCTTTTAAAGAAGACCCAGAGCCCCCACTACATAATCAGAAACTGGTTCAGCTGCGAGAGCACACAAAAGAGCATATCAGAACTAAAAGAATGCTGCAAATACAACTGATGTGTATTCAGAGTTAAATACTCCCAAGCCTATGGAGAGCCTCACAACAGTACCTGGAACATTTTCCAAGTGTTGGGGAAAAGAAACTTCCATCTAATGCTTTGTAAAGTATTCAAGCTTGCAAGAGAGTGGGTAGTAAACCTGGCCTGGGCTAAACAGCCTCAAGACACAACCCCCCACCTTTTACTACCAACATGATCTCCAGCCTCCTGATGCCACCACAGCAGGACACAGAAAAATCTGTTCAAAAAAAACCAAACCAAAACTCCACAAAACAAACCACCCAAACAACCAAAACTAAAAAAGAAAAAGCTTCTGCAGCTCTGTAACAGAAAAGGAAGCCCATGCAGACAAAAAAGCAGGGGATTTGTACTCATCTTCAGAGAGGAAAATGGGCTGAATTTGCACTTATTTGCTGAATGATAGCAGCCCATATCACGCATCTTTGCACCTTGCTCTCACACAAGATGGCAGGAGATCTGATTTACTTACTGAATTGGGATTGCCTTTATAGCCTTAAATATCAGAACTACCATTTTTTCCTCATGACCTATTCTTTTCATCTTTTGCATCCCTGAGAGTCCAAAAAGCAAAGCAGAACACATATTAAATTAATTCCTATGCTATGTTTTTTGTATCAGCAGTTGTCTTGGCGGATCTTCCAAAAAATTATTCACTCAAGTGTATAAAACATTTTTTGAATTCTGTATTTGACCCAACTGTCTTAAAATGAGAGCTAATGTCGTTTTCATAAAATGTCTGCTTTAATCAACTGTCTTAATACATTAAACATAACAATGTGTTTCATGACTTTGGATGAAGTACTTCTGCAATATTTCTTTGTAAGCTTTTCAAAGAAATACAGTAGCTCTGTGAGGCATTTTAAATCTTCTGCCACACCTCAAGAAAACAAAACCAAGTTATATCTTCAAACAAAAACATCCCAGATGTTCTTCCTCAACCTAGGTGAAAAAAAACAAACTTGGAAGCTCAAGATATTTGAGCTAAAGAGCTCATATAGGGCTGAAGAAGAAGCATCTTAAACATCTTCTCCAAGTTCCTCCAGCTACAAGAATTAATTGATCTGTGGCATGTCTCACTAGAAGAACATATGCTAATAAGCAAGAATCAATTTAGCTTCCCCTTCACTTCCTTCTTATTCCTTAAAAGAAAAAAACCAACTTAGGAAAATTAAATTTCTCTGAATAACTTACATATTTCTTACTTTATTGCCCCTTTTAACCAATTTTCTTCTGTTCAAATATAAAGTACAATCAATCACCTGAACAACCTTTATGTTAGCATTTAGCGTTACTTCACAAATAAGCTAACAACATTAAAATTTCAATTAAAAACATGACTCCAATCCAATTGTATGAAGACCTTTATGAATTCACCTTGTTAGCTGAGAAAACACTTCTATTTTTAACTGCTCATTTTCACAATGGGCTGTAACAACAGGGTGGTTGTGGAGAGTGAGTAAAAATAAGCTGACAAAAATCAACATTTTTCAAATAAGCATATATGCATTCAGTAGAAAGGGAAAAAACAGACACTAATCCCAGGTTGCAAAGCAGCATTAGTATAGCACACACATGCACAACAGTGGATTACAATCCAAGACAAAAAAAAGGGAAGCAAAACAAAAAATTGGAACTCAAAGAAAGACTCCGAAGAAGCAAAGGCTGCAAAACACAAAGAGCAGAGGTAGAATAAGATTATGTCAAGGTCTTGCTGAGAGACACAAGCAGCCTGAATTTGAATGTAATTAAAGAAAGGATGACAGAGAGTGAATTTCAAAAAGGTGTTTGCTACTCTTATCACATCATCAAAGAAGAATATCCTAGCAACAGCATTTTGGATATAAGGGTGGAGAGATGCTGATTCATATTCATGATTCACTTCCCACCAGCCACCTTCCAGAGTCTGGAAGTCTTTCAGAATCTGAGAAAGCTAAAAACAATTTCCAAGAATCACCTGGATATTTTCTTTCTTCGGTGGCTTTCTCAATGCAAATGAAACAAAGCCTGAGGACAAGCAAGCCGTGCAGACAGTAAGAGCTGCTTCAGACACCCTGAGCTAATTGCCCATTCGCACACACTTCTGTAATAAACACAACACGGTGCCTCTCAGGTACTAAATCAAGAACAAAAAAAACCAGTGAAGCAAAGCAATCTAGCTGAGTCTGACTTTGTAAGGAATTCAGACATACACAGTAACACTGCACCTATACAGAGAAGTGCCTTACACCTTCAGAGTCCAAACCTGTTGCAATAGTGGGGCAAGAATCTCAAGGATATCAATTCCCTGCACTAAATTTTCACTAAAATAAATGTGAGCAAGTATAATTAATTTCCAATTCATACACCAAAGCAAAGTGCACTCAAAAAATATGCACTGTAATTATTTCAATCACAGGTAAAGATTAAATCAGACTTACACTGTATTAGACATGAGCAAGTTAAACCAAAATGACATGAAACCAAGATCTGCCAGCTTTGCTATTCAGTGACACACTTATCTGTAAAAAACAGACAATGCAAAGAACCAAGTAAAAATGAAGAGTGAGCATTCACAGGTGATTTTTCAGACTGTAAAATGGACAATCAGAATATAAAGTAAGACCATAAAATTTTATTTCACAGCAAGAAGAATGAGCCAGATAAAATGGTTTTACTCTAAAAATGTTATTTTTAAACAAGAAATGCTTGGTTTCACACAACCAGCCTCTTAAAAACCACAGTAAGCAAGGCTGACAAAACCTCCAGTGATCACCTACTCAAATATACCTACTTAACCTTTAACCAAAATAATGTGCAGCACTGCTCGTTAAGGTTTTTATTTAAAAAAAAATAAAAACAGTATCTGTGAACAAGACAAAAATACCTAGGTCTGAACTTCTGTAGCCCTTTTCATATCTCAAAGCAACTGCTGGCATAAATGACAATAATGACAGTACACAGTGTGACAAGCACAGAAGTCAGTATTGTTAAAATACATTAGCAGATACTTAAAAGCAGGTAACTCCATAGAAATGAACATAAAGAGGAGGATTTTATATGGATGTGCAGACAAATGAACACTGGACAAAAAGCTGTCCTTTTCAAAGTATGAAAGCAGCAGCAGTAGCACAAGATCATGAAGGACAGAAAAAAAGAGAAGCTAAGAGCAGTAACAAGAGAAAGTCTAATAGTAACACATCAGATGTGAGATCAGCTTTAGAAAAACCTGGATCTTTAACATATTGTAATAATACATAAAAAAGGAGTTCACAAGGAAAGCAGAAAAGGGATAAGAAGATTAAACCAATCCAAATCAAAAGCTAACGACACATTGATAAATTACGTTAACATTTGGAAAACAAAACCAAAACCAGAACTTGGTGGGTCAAATTTGGAACATTAGAAAGTAAGTTTAACTGGGTGAACTAAATAAATGAAATATTATTCCTGTTACAGTACTAGGGGATCTTTTAAAATGAAAAGATACCGAAAGGGAATGAATGCATAAATGTTTCTTAGGAAAAATCTGTTGAAATGTTTGATTCCAGCCTTCTCTGCACACCTTGAGGAATCTTTAGGTCTGAAAGCCAGCAGGGAGGAATCCTGCCTATCAACAGCACACCAGGAAGGGCATGAGGCACAGAGCAGTGATACTCTGCTCTGTCATGTGCCCTCGCCTGTTCTGAAGCACCCGCATTTCCTCCCCCCTCAACTGATCCCAGCTGTGAGATTGACTGCACTGGACAGGACACCCTGAGAGGGTCCACCCAGCTGTGCTGTGCTAGGAGAGACGGGCAAAACACAAAACCAACCAAACCCTGCCAGGCAACATCTCAGAGCAAGGAAAACAGTCTAGAGCAGTGTCTCTCATGACCAGGAAGTAATTCAGGAATGATTACCTGTCCTGGACTCAGGTAGAGTCAGACAGAAACTGTATTCCCCTCTACTTTTACCTCATGGAATCATTCAACACCTCCAAGATCACTGAGTCCAACCTTTGACTAAACACCACCACATCAACTAAACCACAGCACTAAGTGCCACGTCCAGCCACTTCTGGGACACTTCCAGGGATGGTGACTCCACCACTTCTCTGGGCAGCCCACTCCAATGCTTGACAACCCTCCCAGTGAAGAAATTCTTCCTGATGTCCAACCTGAAGCTCCCAGGGCACAGCCTGAGGCCATTTACTCCTGTCCTACCACTACCTGCGGGGGAGAAGAGGCCGATTCCCATCTTGTTACACACAGCACCTCACTGCGTGGTTTTCCATAGCTACCATCATTGAACAATTCTATCCTGAGCAGCTGAACTAAAGCCTTCTATCACTAGAATGACTGTTTGATAGGAGAAACATAAACACATCAAATACATCTTCAGAGAGAGAACATTTCTGGCTTACTTCCTGCAAAACTATTAGATTTATTTTAAAAAGTATTGTAAGTCTTGTTCTGATTTTATGTAGTTTAGTCAATATACATCCAAATTTTGCCCTGAATTTTCTCACTCTCTTGTAATTAAACCAGTTTATTCAGCACCCTGAGCTACTTAACTTACTGTACAGAGACAAAACATCTCAAACACTACCATGAGACAGTAACCTCTATCAGCATGATGGGCTTCATAAAATAATAGCAACCTACTCATTCTGAGTTAACATTTTCTTTTAATTACTAAGAAAAATATATTTAGGGGTAAAAAAAACCCTCAGATGTGTTTTACTGGGTTTATATAGTGAAATAGAAGTGGTGATAAAAACACAGGAAGAAATAGCCAACTTCCATTTTTTGTTCCAATTTTGAGAAAAAAATCAAGAGATCATGTCCAAACCACAGTATTGTTTTAGTGGAATAGAAATTTCACCACTGACAAGAACAAAGAGATTAAATGCAATATGTAATATGCTTCGGATAAAACATTTAAAAAATTCATGATCCAGGGAGATGTAGGAGTCTAAGACTCTTCACAAAATCAGTGGCTCAGTTTTCTGGATCATTCTTGAAAATATTTGGAAATAGCTGAAAAACAAGAAGATTTCAGTGGATTGTTAATGTTGTATAAATAACTGAGAATGATAAAAGAAACAATTGGCAGCTTTTGGACCCTTTATCTTCACATCAATCAATACTAAAATACTGCAATACTTAGCTTGGTTTCTACCACAGTAATCAAAGCAAAACACAGTAAATGCCTTGATTTCAAGGTTTATTATTACTGCCAAGGAAGATGTGTCTTCTTGAAATAATTACAGATTAGTTAACAGTACTAACTGCAGCAATTACTCTACTTAGGTTTTTTCAACATATTTGGCTAAATATCACATGATATTCTAGTTATTTCCTTTAAAACCTCAATTAACTAACAATAAACTCAGTTGATGGATTAAAATAAAAGAGATCCATATTCCTACTTAGCAGAAAACACCAATGAACACTACAGGCCCCTGGAGACCAACAAGGATCAGGCAGGCACAACAAGATAGACAAGTTAAGGCTTAAGAAAATTACCTGAATCATGTTTGAGAACAGTCCAGCAAAATGTATTTAAATGGCATTAAATATTTTAAATATATATAATAATTTATTGTGGTTATTATCCATTTATTATTAATTTAAAATAACATGAAACACATTAAAAATGAGATGAATTGCATGTATGGTGCTAAAACTGACAGGACTGCTTTCTGAACTTTTATTCCCCCTGCAACCAGGAGGGCACCACCCATAATTATAAGCTGTATTTTATGCAAGTCTAAGTATTGTGGTTTATTACATTTATTCAATAACGTTTTTGCACTGAATGCATTTTAACACAAAGACAATAATTTAGGAAATTGGAAAAAAGTTGCAGCTACAAGACTGGACAGTCTTATCAAGAAACAATTCAGAAGAATTATTAAATCGAAATGGGTAATTATCTAACATAAGTGCAACACAACATTAAAGAGGCATAATGGAATGCTTGTGTGTATAAAAATGCAGTGTATGCAGGAGCCATCTTGCTCTGTACACAACCTACAGGCACAGTGCTCAGTGCAGGCTGCAGACAGCAAGTGTGGGATGGCTGAAGCATCCCTATCTTTGTGTCTGGTGCAGAGGTATCAGGTGTCTCTACAATGTGCAGTCTTGAGATTTCTTAAACTGAAGACTTTTTAAATCTTCCTGGCAAGCAAAAAAAAGTGAATTTATGTCTCACTGAGCCCACAAGACCATGCAGACTTACCTGATCTGTACTGCTACAGACATTATTTTGTATTTATTTATTTTATTAAAAGAATGGTTACTAGCTGTACTCTTTCCAGAGTTCAATTTAATACATAAACAAACAAAAAAGTAACAAAACCTCCCAAAACAATAAAACAGACCAGACTTGCATAAAAAACAACTTCTATGAATGTTGCCTCCCAGTTCCAGGAAGGATAATACCTTGAAAATCAGTGCAGTCAGTTCCAGCTCCATAAATGCAGCTCTCACTCAAATTACTTCGAGAAGCAGATTTCAGAATTAACTGAAGGATCCTATATGCCCAGTGACAACAGCAAAACTTCATTCAGATTAAATCTTTAGTTCCTGCTGTTCTATAAACTGTAATTTGACATAGTCATTTAACATTTATCAGCTTGATGAACAATGATCTTGACTTGAGAAACTTACAAAGTGCTGGACAGTTTGAGAATGTAAGGATGCAGTTTTTAAGCACTGCTCTCATAAAAATGCAAAGCAGCAGTTCAAGATGAGTTTATAGCAAAATTAGGCTTTTGAGATAAATATCTTAACACTTACAGCAATATTCACAAAGAGTAACCTTAGTCTAGGAAAGCTAATCTCTCTACACTTCCTTTACAGTTGATAGGGAGAGATAAGCATATTTAGAGAGTTTCAAGACACTTAAATGCAAGTTTCCTGCTTTGAATGAACCTCTTCTTTCCAAGCGGTATCAAGAGCCCCTATTAGCTAACCCTTCATAAGCCCACTCCACTTCAAGTACACAGAAAAGATAAGACTGCAATTGGCCTCCAACAGAAAAGCATCTCCTTTAATCAACAAGATCTCTTTCTTCACCTAATTCAAGTTTTACAGAACTTCTCCATTTCCTGTATCTGTCATTGCCTCGGTGGCAGCCAAAGCATTTGACAGCTCATTTCTCAACCTAACTAAAAAATGACTTTGCTGATATATCAAGCAAATCTTTCTTCAAAGTCATGATGCTTTCTTAAGATCTATTCATGATTCAAATGGAAAAAAACACCACTATTATGAAAGAAATGTAAATTTTAAATGGAGGAAGGGTCACAGCAGCTGAAACTTACAGACATGTCAAAGTGACACCCTGCAAAATGTTTTAGTGGAGCCAGTTTTGCAACAGAACATACTGGCTGAAAATTGACTGCTCATCCTCCTCTACTCTTATCCAGGACCAGATTTTCTCACAAAGGTTTATCAAAAAGTAATAGACACAGTTCACTGGGCTGCATCACTGCCTCCAGAGCACTCTGGCATTTTGGAAATTTATCACCACCATCGTGGTGGAAACCCTCAGAGCGTCACAACACTATGAACACATTTCTTACCATTAGCTAAGCTATATGCTAAACAAACTGCTTAATGCTATTCACATAATAAAAATGTCTAAGGCTAACTCAACATATTAAGATAACATTATAGTGTCCACAAACACACACAGTAAAACACTTCCATGGTGTCTGTAACTTTTTCCAATTTAGTATCTTATGCAAACTGAGTAGCTGCATAAAAGGTGTTTCCAACAAAACACGTGTATGTTTAGGATCTAGAATCCCATAAACATGCACTACAGTGAGTGCCATAATCAGATTTAGGTGCTTCTGCTTCTCCTTCCAAAAATCACAGTGGTGTGTTTTGGCTCAGCACCTGTTGCTGCCGTTTGGAGCCCTTGTGCTGAAGCTGTTATGAGTGGCATGAATGTTAGTTTTATTCCAAACTTATGGCTGACAAGTCAAAATATTTGTGAAGAAGGGCTAAAAGAGTTACAATGAAAACCATTCCTCACTACAAATGTAACTGCATGGCCCCTATCCAAGATCCTACAGGAACCTAACTGGAGGGGCTTCTGTTCAATGGACACTTCACAGTATATACCTGAAGACAGTTTAGTTCTGTTCCTAGTGACAGAATTCAGGATCACCAATTCAGCCAAAGAACAAACTCTACGCAGTACACAAACTTCATATTAGCAGCACTACCAGTACTGGTAGTGCTTCAATCTTCACTGCTTTAATAATGGAAGACCATGCTACAGCCAGTGGCAAATAAATGGATTTTAAGAGTAACCATTCACTAAAAGAGTAAGCCTATCACAAACCACTCCTATCAACATTATTCTACAAACAAAAATAAAGTACATTAGAAAAAATGCAGTCTTCCAGCAGGAACTGAGTATTGCAAAACAGAGCATTTCAGTTAATGTATGAGTGATTACATACAAATCATCAGTCACATATTGCATTTGAGGACATACAGAAGAAAGCACCTCCTTAAACTCTAGTAACTAATTCTATTCTATTCAGTTAACCTTCCAGTTTTGTAACTGTGATGGGTTGAAATGCAAGCATTTTGGAAAAAAAGCCAGACAAATAAACCCACTCTCCATTTCTCCAGCTGGTTTTAATATCTATGTTCAGGTGCTGAAACTGCAAAGCTTTGTCCTTCTTCAGTATAACAACCTTATTTGATAGAATCTTCCATTGAGAGCAAAACTCATCTATTTCAGAGTTGCAGCAATTCTGAGTTTTAATCATGGCTGCAAATCACATCACAATGATTTCAAATCAAGTACCAAACAAAAATTAACACAAGGATACATGAGTTTTTCCGACTAATATGATCCACCTGGCATTTTGCTGTGACACCAGTAAACACAGAATCTAAATCTCCAAGAACAATTTTGTATCTTCACGGTGAAGACATCTCAGTATCAATTACTATCCATCTGCCAAATTTTGTAACAAATCAAGGAGGAATCCTCCTCAGTGAAGAGTCTTTGTTGCACACTGTCTTACTCATTCCTCACAGCACAGTTGTTCCTCACAGCACAGCTCTTCCTGTGCACTACACAAAGTGATACAATGAGGAAATCCAGAGTACAGTAATATAACTATGATTTTTTTCATCCTCTGCTGCCTTGCTGTAGTGTTTTCCTACTCCGATGACACACCAGCACCTGGAGCTTCTGCCTAAAATGTATTTCCTGGCTCACATTCAATTCTTCCTCATTAAATACCACATGTACTCTCCCCATCATAATTCAAATTAGCTTTGTACATTCAGTCAGACAGTTCTTTCATTTTTTTTCTACCCTCAATATAAACATAAAATGCAAAAAAACCCTCATAATACGCTAACATGGAATATTTAAGTAGATAAGACATTCAGGAGCTGTACAGATTTCCAACACAGCAGAGAAAAAACACTCCTGAATAAATCTCCAATTCAAGAATAAACCATGCAACAACAAATAGCAATGATTGAACCAGGGAGACCCCGGAATGGGCAGACTCCATCCTCTCAGCCTTGGCACTGTACTGAGAGCTCAATAATACCACCAAGGAGACTGACAAGTGAGTAATTAATGTACATTAATAGAAACTGAGAAAACCTTGTATGCATGCATAGGTAACACATACTAGGCAAAACCCAAATACTCTGTTACATGATTGTGCAGCATTTTTGTAGTGAGCAGGTCCCACTGAGCAGGTCTAAATGGACAAACTTGTAAGTTTTTATCCATAGGCAGTAGGCACTGTTTTTTAAACTGGATGACTCACACAGGCCAACATATTAAGATACTGCTAAGTATCAAGTACACAAACTCCTTGTCACTTTGGTCATAATCTTGAGCTCCCTGAGAATGAGAAAAATTTGTAAGTGAACCAAACCTTCACAACACCATTTAAAACAAAATGTAGAAATAGAAACCTAGGTTTGATGAAACACTCCAGAATCAAATGCAAAGACACAAAGACAATATACTGTCATAAGGATTCCTTCTTGCACCTCCCCTAGCATAGTCCCTAGCAGCGGCTGCCAAATTACAATGACATCTGTGATGTCTTATTATTATACTTATCCATCAAGTGATAAAAATGCAAGAACCCTCATAAATACAGCTAATAAGGTAAACTAACTACAGATTCAAAAGTTCCAGAGAAAGGATTACTGTGTCTGTGCCCACTTCTAATCATCACCTTTAAGACAACAGTTCTACTGCTAAGGTTGCATTTCTGAAAGAGAGCAGTCCTGCCTGCCTACAGTAACTGCTGCCTTCCAGATGAACCCTAATGACAAGCAGGAGATCAGGAGCCAACAAATGACCCAGCCAAAAAGACTTATTTTATGATTTAATTAATCATCAGTCTATCTAAATGGTCTCACATTTCCACAGCACTTCCAATGCCAACACAAAGAAAGGAGCAAGCACTCATGCTGGAACTACCCCTCTTGGCCACTGCACAGATCTGGATCTTTTAAGACTCTCTAAAAGATGGCATGCATAATGCAGGGATTTCAGGAAATCACACACCATTAAGCATGACATCTAACAAATAAGATACAAATAATGGACATATGCATAATTATGATAGAGCAGGGAAGAGCAGATATGGCTGCTCCAAAAAGAGATCCTCACTTTCAAACCTTGGTGCACTCTATGTATGTGTATGAAGAACTGATCTCACTCAGTATCATGGTCTACTTGGATTTACAGTGCTGGACAAGTCTCACGAAAGGCTTTCTTGCAGTCACACCACAAGAAAGAACATCCACCCTTGCATGAATAAATTGGTTAAAATAGAGAAAACATAGGACAGACAGACACAATTGTTTTCATAAGGAAAGAGGTGGACCTCCAAAAGAGTCTGTGTTGTTTGATATATTCTAAATTCTCCAAGAAACAGGAGCTTTCTGACACTCCTATTATTTGGGAGAGCAAGGAAAGGGCTGGCCACAGCAGAAGCGGTGGTCTTTATCAGAGAGGGGACTGAGCACTAAAGCAGGTAATCACCAGCACTGACGAATGAAAATGGTGCAATTTGAGTGGAGGGGAGGAAGGAGAGCAGGGCCTCTAACTCTGCACATAAGAAACCAATGGGCTTTGCACTCAATATTGCCAACACTCAATAAAAATTGCCAACAATAAAGCCAGTGTTAGGAACGGTGCAAAAAAAGCCTTCACATCTTGACCACCATTAACATTCCTGGGACCTTCAGCTTCAGAAGAGAATATAGCAAAGTAGGAAAAGGTACAGTCAAAGGCATATAGGGTTCTACAGGGGAAGACAAATAGGCAAGTTAGGACTCTGGTTTCAATAACATTTGGATGTGGAGAGAAAGTGATAAAGGGCTGCAAAACTGTACAAAGAACAGAGAGATGTATTGTTATAATAGACAGAGAACATCTACACTCTTCCAGAAACAATGTGGCAACAAAGGAAATCAGTACATAAGTTTTAAAAAGTTTAAAAAGGAATCATTTTTAATAGAACCACTAGCATACCTACAGAATTTCTTACCTAAGCATATCTGGATGCCAGACATTTAGCTGCATGCAAAAAAATACTGGCCAAGTCTGAGGCAAAAAACTAAAGGTTACTAGCTACACAAAAACTATACCAGATTTATAATCAACCTTTACTGCAAATAGGGACCGAAAGAATATTCAAGCTAAGTATTATATATGCTTAAACTGTTCTCGCTCTTCCATAAGCATTCATGCTCATCATTGAGGGAGGAATACTGGATTATCTTTCGTCTGATTCTATTACAGATTAAGATTTTAACTAAAACTTGCCAGACAGTACATCAATAACATTTAAATTTTCCTTCAGAAGTCTCATTCAGTATTTATGACAGTGCCAATACCACAGACACAGAAGGATAACAAATATTCCATAAAGGAACTTGTTGCAGCAGCTTAAGAAGTCATCCATTACATTATTCAACTCATCCCTGCCTGAAGTTACTGTGCTTACTGCTATCAGCAGCACAAAAACCACTTTGCTAACCCCAACTGGGGGTTTGCTATTCAAATTGATTTTTATTTTTAAAAAATATCTTATGCTGGAGTTGTAAAAATTGTAGCATTGCTAAAAACACACAGTCAGTGTGACAAAACAACAACTAAATACAGGTTGAGCTTTACCAATCAGTTTCAGCAGTTACATTAATACAATATTTAGGGTGGCAATCCTAATGGTCTTCAGTAGAATGTTGATTCTCTTTACTTTTTCTTCAGAAGTTTAATTACTGCTTGTGTCAGTATTTTAGCTCGCTACTCTCTCTTTTTTTATTATTATACGTTCAAACAGCTTCATTCAGATTCTTCCAGTTTTCAAACGCTTGTTCAAAGGTGAGACTATAGTTACCTCTGGTAACATGGCATTCAAACTGTTGGCACTTACAGACCTCTTGTCTAAATAATTTTTAAATAATTTTAAGGACAGGTAAGATGTAATCCACACTGACTGCCTGAATATTTCTTCCCGCAAGAAACTAAAAAAGGACTTCTTTAATAATCATTATTAGCATCTGTTTAATATTTTGTGAAGATAGCACTGGTGAAAGAAACACACAGTTTGTCCTATCTGTGATCTAGCCTCAAAAATTAAGAAGCAAATCATTTACATAAGCCAGATAAAATGGAGTAAAACCAGGGAACATGTTGAACGCATCTGTTCCATAGCTGACTCTGCAATTCTTCCAACAAAGCATGCCTAGAGGATAAAAACTTCTGCTATGTCACTGGACCATATGACATCTCAGAATGGCAAAAGGCTTGCTCAGGTACAGTTCCACTGACAGAATTTATCTCAGCAATATGATTTACCTCAAAAGACAGCATGTGTATAAAACTGTACACTGGGAAAGACACACTTTTGCCAACAGAAGCTGCATCGACCCCTAGGAGAACTTGTTCTCAATCAAATTTCCTGTTGCAGAGCAGGCTTATGTTCAAAAGCCACAGGGATTGTATGTGCTGGGAAAGAGATAAGGAAGAGCAGCAAGTGCATACTCTGCTAAGTCTAAAAATGCTTAATAGAAGAAAACTAACCTGAAATAGATTGAAGTCAATACAGTATAAGGTTTTATTCTCTGGAAAGATAACTCCAGTTCATAAGTATGAAGAAAGAGATACCTGACATAACAAACACTAGTACGAGCTCCTGTGCTAGCAAACGCAGGAGACAAGAACCTGTGCTGTTGGTAAGGAAAAAAAAAACCCAACAACAAAACAAAAACAAAACCCAACCATATCTGCATGCACACACCCTGGAATGCCATTTTAATAAGGCTGTCATATTACTTCTGCTGCAACTTACAGAGTAACTTAATTACTTCGTTGCTCAAAAACTGTCTGTAGAACTTTGAAAGAGATTCAGACAAATCACACTGAGCCCAGCAAGAGTGAACAACAAAAGTTGCAAAGATCAGTAAAGAGAAGTCTGAAATAAAAGCAGATGGAGGAACAATCTTCACGTATGCAAACACTTGGTGAAAAGAGCATACAGAAATCATTATCCTGCATGAGTAATAAGAGTTGGATGAGAATTAACTGGCTTAACTAGCACCAAGACACAGACTACAGTTAAATGTTAAGAAAAGCCTCCCAACGCCAATAACAGTCATGTACCAGCTATAAATAGACCAGTGAAGAGGTGTGGTATTCCCCTCTGCTGAGTTTTTCAAGAGAAGATCAGACCAATGTCTCTCAGACATGATTTCAGCCTGTTTGCTTCTTCCTCTAGTGGGGGCTGACCTCATGAACTCCCTTCCCTTCTTACACATCCATCATTTCTTCCTTCATCCAAGTGAGAACTGCTCACTGGTGTTATCCTACCTGAGCTTCAGAAGGACACTCTTTCCAACAAACATCTGAAGCGTATCAATTTTATTACATTACGGTCGTCAGATAGTTGGTGTACCTGGCACAAGTCATCCCAGGAAAACAAAAGTACCATTTTTTATTGCTGCAGATAATCCACAAAAATGGACAAATGATGAATGGAAATACAGAAACAGAAGCAAGCAAGCAAGACATTGTGAAGGATTCAAATAAAAAAATGGCTGAAAACAAAGTTACAGCAAAGAAAAAATGCTTTAGCCTAAAGAAAACTGTTTTCCTGTTATGTGAATAACTGAGTTACAGTTTGCTGCAAAAATATGCAATAATTTGAGATACAGAAGGACACATAAGTAAGCCTTGAACAGATGGGGAAAAGACACGTCTCTACAGGCCTCCCTGCATTACCCATTCCCAACTCTTGGTTTTTAAAGGACAATGCAGATACTTCTGCTTTGGCCTTGCTCAACTAAGTCCAACTTCAAATAACCTCATCAAGCTGGGCCCTAAACTATGCCACGTGTATTTGTTGGTCAAGTATCTCTAGAGCAGTGGCTCCATTTCCAAGGGAAATCCCTGCAATATCACAACACAGAAGTTCATCTTTCCTTTCCTTTCTTTATCGTCACCAAACTTTCTGCAGCTTGATTACATTTAAGGTGAATATATTCCAACATCCCAGAAAAACCTGCAAACAAGCATGTTTAGTCTAAGAAAATGGGTTTACATACAGGCAAAAACTGCATTTGTGATATTACTAAATCATGATCTCATGGCAAGATGCAGAAGTGAGAAGTGAATCACAGCTAAATGCTGCATGCTGAACATGTTCCCACTGCCCAATTACATTTTTCCAATGTTATTCTGCAAGCTTTGTGCAATTATAGCATGCATGATCTATTCTGACCTATTCCTTAGCACTACAAAATACCCAAATATTCAAATAGCAAAAGTACTATTTACTCCTAAAGAGATTTTTCTTCCTGTCCAGAGAAAAATCACTGTGTTTAATAGAATTCACTGATTTTTTTTTTCCATTTAATACTGTGTCAGTTCTACTTGAAAATTTTCAAAGCTTACATTTACAAATTAAACTTTCAGGAGACAGCAAACCTAATCGTTTGCTAATTAGATAAACCCAGATAGAGTCACTAGTCAATATACCTATTTACATTAGTTTGTCAAACATATGAAAACACATAACATTTTCTGCAAATGTTTTTAAGATGTACTTAACTACATCAATCAAGTTTTCATCATTCATTTATTTTTCTCCAAATAGTGTAATCAAATAATGTAAGTAGTAAATATGTAAGAAGATATTACTAGAAAATACATTCATTACTCCAAACTAAGTGGGTACCTCTCCATGGAACACCTTCAGCTGTGTGTTTGGTTGAAGAGGGAGAACAAATGAAAAAAATCTATCCATTATCATTCTCAAGCTGCATGTTATAAAGAAACATTATTTTTAAGTTTAGGGAATGCCCAGTTAGAGAGACACAGATCAGCCTGTCACAAAAATAGATTACATGTTACTCATTACTTTAAACTTAGTTTGCTGAGGTAAAAGTCAGCCTGCAGTAAAGATGAAAGAAAAAAAATAAATTAAGATTGGCAAGATTGCAAAGCTTTTTTAAGTAGTTCTCCATATATACTTATTATTAATGACAACATTTTAAAAAGCAGTAATTCTGATTTTTACCTAAATATGAACAATTTCTTTTAGGAAATGATCAGAAAACAATGTTTAGTAAAAACTATAAATGTGGACTAAATGTGCAGCTTGACCAACTTGCTTGCTTTCTCCAGAGAAAACTTTGAATAAAACAACCTCTCCTGCATTTAGCCTCACTAGGCTTTAAATTGCACAGGCTTGTGTACTGACTACCCTTCCCAACAATCACAGCAAAGAAACACTGACACATCTACGGCCAAAATTGAAACGTTATTTATTTTTACCATGAAGTAGTTTTATCAACATAAAGCAAAAACAAAACCAAAAAGAGCTTCCCTACCAATATTAAACAACATTAATGCTCATTTCACCACGTTAGTAAATTCCATCACTGCTCTCTACCTAATAACGTATACTTATAAACTCCTAAGATTACCAAACACCACAACTATCTTGAAAAAAGTTTCCTCTGACAGTTTAGAAATCTCAGCAAGCCAAGGCAAGCAATTCAGAAACATCTGTTTTCTTTGCCGAGTCTTCTCTTAGTGCCAGGTAAACCACCTGTTCAAACACTGACACAGGGTTCATCCAGGCAAACTCTACACAGATTTTTCTCTCAAGCAATGAGTCAACCTGACAAACATTATCTTCCTATTCTGCTTAATTAAAATACAGTAAAACCCTGGGGGGGAAAATCAAATTAATTATATACAGCTTCATTATCTGAATCAAATCTGGGCTCAACACATTTTGGTGGCAGTCACAATGGAACACACAGTGTAAAAAAACCAGGAATTATAGGCAGTTCTCATTTTTAAATAGATTTCTGAGAAAATCTGTTAATTACAAAGTCACTGTAAGGCAAGGTATATGTGACAGCAGGAAAAAAACAACAACCAAGAAAATTATTCTAAACTTTTTCAGTGTGGCATAAATACTAACTCACCAGTGCCCCTTCCCTTAAAAATATCCACAGGGAACATTCACAGTGAAGAACATTTTCTGGGTATTCACTTAGGAGGTGCCATGCCACGAGAGAACCCAAGACGTTGTGCAAGACAAGCATGCAGACATTCATTCTGCTCATACATCCCTGCCATATACACAGCCGTACAGTCCTGAAGGCCTCTAATGCTCTGCAACGTGCTGCATTGTTTAAAGAAATAAAAATATTGCAGATGAGAGACAGGTTCTGCATCGACCAGAAATCCCTCTTATTTCAAGGCAGGCTTCTATTATCTTTTACCACCCTCTTAGAGGACACTTCATGATACAATACAGCTTAGAAGCGCTCAGCTAATTTAGCGCTTTGATCTTCAGTAATTCCACAGCCAAAAACTAAAACCACATTTATGAAACAAGGCAGAAAGACAGAGAAAAAAAAAACAAAAACAACAACCTCGTAGGAGCTGCAATACACTTCAAAAGCAACACGGGAATAAATAATCCAACATTCACTTTTTCCCCTGACAAAAACATCTCGCAGAATCTGACCTACATACCCAATTCACAGCCCTGCTAGCACTGCATAGCAATTTAAAGACGAGAAACCTCAGCATCAGTGTGCAATCACGGCGAGGTTTCGGGTGACATAGAAATCCGCGTAAGGCACGTAAAACACTTCAGATTCTGCAGCTGTAAGTGACTCACATTCGCGTGTCTCCCCAGCACCGCAAACAACTACACCGCGCAGCTCCACCTGCACCGGGCCGGGTTCGTGCTGCCCGCAGCCCGGGCACCTCCGGGACGCCGGGACCGCCGTAGGTGCCGCCCCAGGCGCCCAGACAAACCC
>VZRZ01002554.1:292226-315883 GCA_013398175.1 Climacteris rufus
CCCGCGCGCGCCGGGCCCCGTGACGGCGAGGGAGCGCGAGGCGTCACCGCGCGGCCGCGTCACGGCGAAGGGGCGGTGCGCGCCCAGCGGCTCCTGAGGCGCGTGCGCGCCGGGTCCCCTCGCCGGGTGTTCAAGTCCCGCCTAGGACCGGGACCGGGACCGAGACCGGGACCTTCAGCGGCTCTCCCGGCCGAGACCACCGGGGCCGTGCGGCTCCTGCCCCTGCCGAGCAGCGTCGGGAGAGGCGAGTTGAAGGGAAGGCCGGCCTAGCGCCGTTCCGCGGCTGCGGGCTCTGCGCCGCGCGAGCGCAGGATGTGAACAGGCGGTACGACCGCTGCCAGTGCTCAGGGCAGCAAAGCCCGCGCCCCTGCCAGGCCCGGAGCGCAGCCCGGGCGCAGGACACGCTGCCTTCCCTTCCCTTCCCGCTGAGAGGGGCCGTGCGCCCTGTTTGGGACAATTCCGAGCGGCGCTGTGCCGCCTTCAGCTCGTCCCTTTTTCCCAGCACAGGCTGACCGCTCGCTGCAGAAGCCACCTGCCTCCCGCAGGAAGTCAATATAGGCATGGGAGAAGGATGCTACGCTGCATTCGTCAGCGAGGAAGCACCGCCTGATACGTAGTAGGACAGCTATTACAGCTACCCTTGCAGTCTAAGTAGCCGATGACTATAAACGTCTCATGGCACTGTCATGAGTTTTGTACAGATTTAACAATACGCTTACAGGCATGAACCATGGGGTATGAGTTGCACACATGAGCTGTGCATGTTTAGCGAACGCCCTTTGAGACACCGGCAGGCCCTGCGTGCTCACACAGAGCTGCTCCGAGGCAGCAGTGACCTGTGCTGGGGCACCTGACTGTAGCTCAGTAATCCCCGCTCAGCCGCTGCTCACATGCTGCTTTCTGGGCCTGCCGTAAGAGCTATTGATTATTCAACCTGGAAGACATCTAGAGGCTTGCAAATCCTGCACAAGCCCTCTAAATCGACGCAAAACAAGGGTTGGGGGGGGGCTACTTTGGTCGCCCTAAGCAATCTCTGAAAAAAAGATTTTAACAGAAGTCTAAAATTTGCATGTTAATTTCCAGTGGGAACCATGTATGAAACTAAAAAATTGCACATCAAGGTCCATAGCCTGATTATTCCGAGATCTTAAACCAATATAGGCTGCAGAGAATGGTAAAAACAAATACGGTCATATTTTTAAAAATGCATTGAAGACGATGGTGCTAAAGACCAACTGATGAAGCACATCCAAGAAAGGCACGAGGCACTGAATCCCTGATTCCAGAGCCATCACGAAGCAGACGTAGCCATCTCTCAAAGCTAAGACACTTTGCTCCACACTTGGAGCCAGTGGTGTTCATGAGACACTTGTCATGACCAAGAGTCTCTAACTAGGAAGTTTAAAAGGTGACCTTTTCTGCCAAATGATAGGGAAACAGCCAAGAAAAATGCTGATGTGTGATGCTCCTGCACCATCAAGTAGAATCAATGAGCCACAGCTGCTTACACAGCTTTGAAAACACATCCAGTGTTTCCCTTGCCTTAATGTTCCATTTCATGCTCATTTGTCAGCTTTAGCATCTTGCAAATGGATTTCACTGATGGAGGAGGGTTAGTGAATGGACGGTTTTGAAGTCAAAGTTCTTTTACTACAGAAGAAACCAGCAAGGATTTTGCAAAATCATCCCACATTTCTCTGCCCATGTAATCCTTTGTATTGCTGCACAGAGCACCATCCCTAGAGTGCTATGCAGAGCTGATGTACATCCTGACAGGCAGCAGTGCTATCAGGCCATAATCCTGAAATCAGAGTATCTTCAGGATCAAGAGCAGGATGAACAATATTTATAAGTAAATATTGACTTTGAGATAAAAAATGCTATTTAACATGAGGGACCAGCACTTATGACACTGCCTCACACTGAGCTCTGCCCAAAGCCAGGGGCGTGGTTCTGGGATTACGTGTCATGCTACTGGAGCAAAATAAAGCTTATAGGAACAGAGTAATTGCTGATATGGAAAAGAACAGTAAAGAGTAGCTGACAGGAGCTGCAATAAAGTATATTAGTTATTTGTGCATTCAGTAAAAACCCTGAACAGGTGACAGAAGTTGGGAGGTGTGGCAGTGGAAATTATAGGGTAAGCACATCTTAGGGTAGTGTACTCAAGCAATTGACTGAAATCTGGCAGAATGGCTCTCCCTGAATTCCAGAATCAATTCCTCACTGCAAGGAGAGGTTCTTACCTCCTACATGTACTGCTTGAAGCTAACAAGCACTTGTATTAGTTAACACTATAGAGCCATAGCTTCTAAACACTTTAAATGGGAACAAACCAGCCCCTTTTCAGAGCCATGCCATCATTCTCCTTTTTCTCCAAGTTTCTTTGCCTCCCCACCACTCCTTCCTATAGATGGCACCGTATTACCATGCCAATGCACCACCACTGTAAAGGATAGGTTAGTGATTAATATATACTTAATCAAATGAGGGGTTAACTGGCAAAGGAACAAGCTGCTGGAGACAGAGCAGATAAGGGAAGTCAAAATGGCTTCTTCTGAGAACAGCAGTAGTGTAAGGTTTGTGATGCCAGGATGTTATAACATGATCCAGAGTCTTTCCTCACCAGCAGGAGGGCCAACAGTCTGTTTATAAATTTAAATCCAGCTCACAGGCTTTGAGCAAACAGCAGTATTATTTCAAACCTTTGCTAGTCATGTCTGCTATGCTCCTCTGCCTTCCCATGACAGAAGAAAAAAGTGCTTGCATCTCAGTATTTTCCACTTCTACCCAATGCACCACCACTGTAAGGCTGATGCCAAAAGAGAGGAAGAGCAAACAGCTTGGGGAGCACAGTCCTAAACCACTGCTGCAAGATTCTTAAAAATAAACTATAATGATAAGTGAGCTTGGGCAGCAGTGCTGCTAGGTTTGTCTGCTCCAACCCCATCACTGAAGTTTATGAAGCAGCTCCTTTAGCTTTAGGACTCAGCCATATTCAGTAACCCAGAACACAGACACTGTTGACTTTACTAATAAGACAGTTCCCCTAAATGTATGCAGTACTCAGCCATTTAACACAAGGCTGCTATTGGAGATGGCAAGAGGAAACTGGGAGATGCTGATCAGAAGTATATGAAATTACACCATCTTGCAAAGAGCACACTTTCTTGAAGATTATATGGGATATTCTATGACTATTCAGAAGACTAAACAGCCAAAAATGCTTGTAACAAAGCAATGGTTGCCTCATATAAGTAAACCCACAGAAGAATCAAAATTCATTTTACACTAAATAAATACCCTGAATGAACAATATTCTGCTCAACACAAAGAGTATCTGTAGAACATAAGGCAAGTACAGTTGACAGAAGTTCCCCTTCATTGAACTACACTGCTGTCACAAATGTAAAGTTCTATGACACACAGTCAGATATAACACCTGATAGTGGAGCAACGTAGCAGCTGGTAATGACTTATTCATCCATGACATGAATATCTGATAAGGGATAGGCAGATTAGGTACAGGTTTAGCCAGAGGTAAATATTAAAGCAAAAAAAAAAAAAAAAAAAGATTTCTAACAGAATGGTAAATCTAACTGTCATTCTTACACTATTCTCTTTGCTTATCACAATTATACAGTGCAGCAAATGTTTAAGTTTCAGTGTTTGGTCAGTAAATCTCCTTGATTCTTCCTAAGGTTCCTTAGCCCTTTTCTCACAGTTGCTTTCACCGCCCTCATAAAATAAATCAAATAAAATCAAGCCCTGTTCTCTGAACTCCAGATACCTCAATCTTATAGAGGTCAAGGATGTTTTTGTTACCACACCCATTTCTTTTAACCTCACAATGCCCTATGATCAAGGGCTGTTGGCATAGGAAGAGCTTTGCTACAGCTGATATTATCTGCAGCACTAAGAGCAGAAACTTGAAACATTCTTACTGACAGCTGACACAATATTGGGTTTCTGCAAGGTGCTGCAAAACTTTTAGAATAGTTTTAATCCGCATAAAAATGGACCAAAGAGGCAAGATAGAATAAAGCCTCTGTTCTGAGAATTAAACATTTCATGTAATTCACAGTGCAAAAAGAAAAACACAAAGTAAACCCCCAAATACAAATTAAAAAAAAAAAAAAAAGCAAAGGAGTTACTATCCTAATATCTAAAAAATTGTGATAAGCATTTTAATATAATGCGCAGTAAAGTCTCAGCACATGGGGGAACCTAATCAGTATTCCTGAGCAAAAAAAAAAAAAAAANNNNTGTAAAAAAAAAAAAAAAAAAAAAAACAAACCAAAAGGAAAAAAAGCAGAGAACACTGATGTGTTCCCTTCACTTCTGAGGATATATTTTCTGTATTCTTACACCAGATTTACCCCTAGAGTATTTTGAGCATGTTCCCCTACTGCACTAAGCTGCAGCACATTACTCCACAAATGCTGCCTGCTTCAACTTCCTGCCAGGGGAAAAAGCACACCCAGCCTCTTGTAAAGAACTAGCTTGTATCTTCTTAGTACACCCATTGCTTTGCTGAAAGCTGAAGAAGGCAAGGACAAATAAAAGGTTCTTGTATTCAGGACAAGCAGAAAGGTTTGTTGTAGTTGTACTTGTGAAGGAGTTTATTAATTGCAGACTGAACCTGTCTCCCACACAGGAGAATGCTCACCTTTCTAATGTTCTCGTGATTTCCTGAGATGAATGATGAATTTCACCATCATTACATATAAACTTCCTCTCTTTATGAATATTCACACTCCAGCATAGTTAAGGAGGAAATTTGCAAGATTACAAATTTATTATTTCCAAGTTTATACTCAAATCCTGCAGTGAAGAGTTTTGGGACATAATAAAAGTCATCAATTCACTTTCATTTCACATCAAATCCACCGTGCACACAGATGACTGAAACTCACAGTCAAACAAAGTACCTTCCACAAATCTCAAGCATATTAGTGTTTAACCTTCTTTTCCAGAAAGGTGTTAAGAATGTAGAAATAATGTCTTAATAAACTCAATAATTTCACTTAAATGCAGTGGGATAGACTTCTAAAGTTAGTGATCTAACAGGTGCATTTGCTTCCAGGAATTCTTCTTCTGTGTATTCTGAACTAATACTTGCAATAATCAAAACCTTGCACCAGAGGTTTGAAAAAAGTTGACTTTATCTCTGTACCAGTTTCTCACAACCACCTAAATGACTGTCCAGTTACTAAAGATAAATCAGAAAGAACACACATGTAGGTTCAAACTCCTCCTCCCCCCAAAATTTGCATTCAAATTGTCATGAAAAAGCAATCGACATGTACGTATGTAAGAACATGTATTTTACTGAAAGACACAAAGATCAAGCGTTTTTGCAGAGGACTGTGAGACTCTTACATTCGAAGAAATTACATTCGAAGAGCCCAAAACGAAGTATTAAAAGTTTGCTTCTATAGCAGCAATTTGATTCCACAAATTTCAGTTTTTACAGAAAACACAGTAATTATACTTTATGTTTTCACTAAAGCTAGCAGCCATAGAACATTTGCCTTAACATGAAAAAAAAAATACAGATACAGCCTTTTCAAGTTGTATTGCAAGATTTCTGGTTTTTAAATGGCATCTCTGCATTGTTCACAAAAATCACTCCTAGAGACACTAGTGAACAAAATTATGTTAACACTGTAAGACAACACAGCATGGATAGAAAGTGTTTTAAGTGACAAATGAAGAATTCCAAATTTCTCCTTTACCACAATAGCACACTGCAGAGAGCACTGCAATATACACCACAGATTTTGCATGTTAAATTGTTGAATCTATACTGTTTTCCATTATGGTATTTATTATCTGCTTGTTTTATTATCAAATTTAAGTTGCAGCCATCTTAACTCCAATATGTCATTATATCTGCATACCAAAACATTCCCAATATGATATGCCATATTAGTTTGAAACAATAAAAAACCGTATTTCACCTTATTTTTAATTCTTTTCAGAGAAATACTTACACTGCTTGGTCTTGAAAACCACTGAACGCTCAATGTGTGGCTGAACAAAAATAGTGTAAAGCTAACACATAACTGAAGGGTTACTGATGCTACTAATAGTAAGGGATTTCAATTACCTTCTCCCTAAATTCATCAAGAATAGAAGGATTTCAAAACATTCCCTCTTGGCTCCCCTTCACTTCCAAATAAGTATTCTTTTTATTCACTTCTGGCTGGGATTCTTCATTACTTAATGCCTGTGCAAAATGGATCATTTGTCTTCTATATCTTTTCCCTTCGCAAAAGACTGAATGTTTGCAGGGTGAGTGTTTTCAGAGAACAAATGTACAATGTAAGGCCTTTCAAGTTTTAAATATAAACCAACAAAAATCAAGGCACTTAATGTAGCTACATATGAGCAAAAAAAAATTATTATTGAGAATAATAAGCCCAAATCACATAGTGAGATTATCAGCAAGTGTGCAACTGGAAACAAGGTAAAAACTCCTTTTACAGCTTTGGCTTGAACTCGCCAGAAAGAAGCTTTTTCAGCATTTCAGAATTTTTTCCTTCTGGCGGTGAGGGCCATCTGTCATGATCTGGGGAAAACAAATAAAAGAATATACTTAGATGATTGAGAAACTAGACATTTTACTTTTGTGTCCTCCCATTGCCTAACTTAAGTCACCTGAAGGGCATTATTTTGTAGCCCATTTCTTACCAGGTATTTCTAGGGAGTGGCTGTATAAACTCTGGCCACCATCCACAGCCATGGTTATCCCAGTTATGAATGATGCAGCTGGAGATAGCAGGAAACACACTGCAGGAGAGATCTAGCAAAAGAATGACAACTTCAATATTTCTTAAACTGATGGGGATTGCTCACATCAAAGAGGTTGGTAAAGACTTTTCCAGGCAAAATATAGTAACATTTTCTACTCAGTAATGAAAACTGTGACAGCCTGAAAGCCATCCTTCCAGCCACAAACATCAAGCACTTAACAGAGGAAAACCAGTAAGCTGACACAGATCAGCATCAGATACTGAAAAAACAACAACCAAAAAAAAGTTGACCAGTTTATCAAAGATGCACATGCTTGTGGAAGAGAGCTAAATACTTTTAAGGTACACCTTTTTTTCACCTTAATATTCATTCTTTCAGTCCTTCCTGCTGAAGTCAACTTTTTCAAGAAACAATGTCTACTCTGAAACACTTCAGCTGTAAGAGGCAGCTGAATTAAATTTTTCTGTATAACAGTGACTACTGGTTAAGTCTCCCACTTGGCATGACTACACATTACTACAAGCTTTGTTCTTTTTAAATATTCCATCACAGTGCAAAATTTTTTTTTCTTCTCCATATAATAAAGTGGCTTCAAAATAGAGACACACAAGTAGGAGTATCAGGAGTGTTCTGAAATACATTACCTCCTCAGGAACAGCCGACCTCTTGGCAGGAACCTTTGGAATGCTCTTTAACCACATCATTACACCTTGTTCTCCATAGTTTGCTACAGCAGTTTCTGAAAATACCAGCCCCTATTTCAAAACAGCACAGTGAAAATTAAGTTCTCTTGCATATGTTTAAACTGATCATTCTCAAATTGTGAAGTTGTCATCACTGATTTTCTGTGGGATTAAACTATCTAAAGAGCACCTGAATGCAAGTTGTTGAATGTGATGATGGAATAGTATAATTTATACAAGAAGGTAATTTGGCTGCTAGCCACATCTCTGTTCAAGCACAATAATTCTGATTATTCCAATTCTCCGTTGTCACTTCGATAACAAAAAAGTGGAGTATAAAGAAACTCAGAGGCTGCTTTGAAATTACAAGCATTTCATGTTAACTTACAGTAGGAAACTACAAAGCCTCAAGAACAATTCTTCAACAGTTTCTTGTCATCTGTAGGAACACTAGAATGATTTATTGCGAATTACAGAAGCAGAAAGATTTCAGTCAGAATTTTGACTCTCCCTACTTAGCTGCTGTAGAAACAGAAAAAGATGACAGTGCTTGCTCTGGTGATCATACAGTCCAGTTCAGTCCTGAGAAGGGAGATGAAGGCTGTGGCAATGCGAACACAGGGTTACATCCATTAGTTAGGACAGCACCTTTGGGACTCCAGTTTAAGTAAAATAGCAGAATTTGAATTTACCTATGGAGCATGTACCCATAAGATTTCTAAGACCTCTGTATAATGTAAACACATGAAACTAATTTTTCAGAACACATATTTCATTTTTTTTGTATCCATTCCCTACAGGTTACTCTGCTGCCATAAAGCAGTAACATTTTTGTATTGCTACCACAGGCCTGATGGGTCCACAAAGGTGACAGAAGTATTATTGTAACTACAGCATGGGCTTTTGTTACCAGCAAAGTAACAAAGCTAGCAAATACTTCTCAAAGAGCCAAAGCCCTGAAGTGCTTGCTTGTCAAAAACTTCTTTTGACATATGCTATAATATATAATCAGCATGATTCATTTGGTAATTAGCATGCCTGAAAAGTATATTCACATAATAATGCTGTCTTAATTACTTACTTCCCCAAGACTTGGTAAATCAGAAAAAACACATAAACAGGAAATACAAGCCAGGACATCTTAATATTTAACAAGTCTCCAGATGAATTGTGTCTCACAAAGGTTACATAAAAGCCTCTACCTGAATGATCAGCACGCATCTGCCATTAAGCCTTCTGTGCTATGCCAAACAAACAAGCCAGATGTTTCAGGATAAAAGGCATAACAGAATATACAGACATACTACAAAAATAGTAGCAATATTTTCCTAGGGATCGAACATTTAAACAAATATGACACTTCACTTATGACACTCACTGTGAGGTAAGCTAAATTCTGACTGTAGAAGTAGCTGGACAAAGTTTATGTTTCCTCTTTTGATTTCAAGGGAGTAAATGTGCAAAGTATATTGTGGGTAAGAGAAGATTACACAAATTAGAACAGATCACACATTCTGAAATGTTAAAGCTAGAGCTTCTATATAACCTCCATATCTGCAGCACGAAGCACTACAGAACATAGCAGCTCTTTCCATGCAGTTATTTAAAACAACTGCTACCTGCTGTCTACTTCCTCAGAAATGTGGCAGGCATATTTTAGCTGACCTGTACAGTGGTTTCCTGTCTGCATGAATTTGATAAGAAAAAATCAGAACACACATTTTAATATGAGTTCTCTGAGGGAAGGTCCACTCCAAATACAGTCTCTTTATATGCCTAAAGCTGATCCACCTTAACAGGTAGAAAACAAAGTATAAGGCATTATGTGATACATTCAGAGATTTTGAAAACTTCGTAAACACAGGTGGAAACCATCATCATACCTGAACCTCAAACAAGAAAGGTTTCTTGAACTCAGAAGTAATGTATCCATTACTGAAACACGAAGCATTCAGTAATTCTATGTCAAGGCTTTGTAAGACAGGTCACCAACTCCTACCAGTATCATTTCATTTAGCTAAAAAAAACCCAAAACCCAAGTGTGCCAAGTCAAAGCAGAAAGCAGAAGCAATTTTATCCCACATCCTCTGACTCATCATCCAAAAGTACAGAACACTCTCAAATGACCTGAAGAATGCAGTAAGGGAATTACAAATAAATAAATACATAAATAATACACAAACAGTTACTGGCCATAGACTTGAAAATCCATATTGGCCCGAGAGCTCTGCCTATGAACATGTATAATGGCTAAGTTTAATCAGACCATTTGCCACTACTTACAGGAGCAACACTGTTGATTCTTACTCCACTGTGAGCCCATTCTAAAGCTAAAGTCTTGGTTAGGTTACTCACTGCAGCTCTTGCAGCTCCTGAGTGCCTATGGAGAAAAGAAAGCAAAGGAAGCATCTGTTCCCTCAGCTAAGAGTGCCCAATGTTAATTCTACTGCAGCCTCAGGTGGGTATTCAGAATAGCTGCCTGTGGCTGGACCAACCATCTGAGAGAAAGAGAGAGATCCTCTGGTTTCCAAGTTTGACCATAGCTTCACTGTTTAAACAAGCTATGCTGTGATTTCCTGTCATTTCTGGAAATATTTAAAATCTCTTCCTCAATGTGACATGAGGTCAGCTACACTCTACTGCAGAAGGAGGCTTATAAAAATAGAAACAACTGGAGGTAAAGTTCAAGCTGTGTAAAACAACCTGTAGGCTGCAAAGGTAAAGCAACCCTTGGAAGAACAGTGGTCTGAAAAATTGTTTAAATCTTCGGACAAAAATGATTAAAATAAACCACTATTCAAGAATTACTCTGTGTGGATGAAGATGAAGGCACGAGAATAAGTGAACTCATACACCTTGCTGCTGTAGGAAACTAGTCTGAAATTACTACAAGCTTGAACAAATGCAGACAAAACTACTGCAGTAATGAGTAGCAGACAGTTGTAGTCAGAGAAAATAAATAGAACTTAGTTGCTTTAGCCTAACAGAACAGACTAAGAGGAGATAGATACAACAGCTTCTCAAATACAGGGAAAGAATAAGAAAAACATAGGAAAACATAACTTATTCCTAAGTTTAGGCCAGAAATAAATAACCTCCAGGCACATTATGAGAAAACATGGCGATTTTTATGCTCAAAATTAATACTTATGAAAAATTGTTAGCAGGTGACATTTGCCATGAGTGGTGGCTGGACTTCTAAAGGCAAATCTTTTTAAATAGTACATTCTACAAGAAGTTGCAATTCAATTTAATTTGTAAGTAGTTTTGTCTTTCCATCTACATCTACATGCAACAGTTATTTAGTAAAAATTTTCCACTGTTATCCAGAAATTTTTTCCTCTTAGTTCAACTCAAAAATAGCTTCAGCCTGTTTGCTGTGACAATTCAAGCAGATACCACAGTGGAGATACTCAAATAACTGCAGCTTCAGCACCACCGTGTGGATCTTGAAATTTATTCTGTACTGCCAAGAACAAGGTAATGAGAAAACATTCTGCTGTTCCTTGAAAAATTTTGGGGTTGACAACTTTCAACGCTGAGTCAGGACAAAGAGAGATAATGCAACACTTGCTCAAAATGTATTTTTATATCTTCTTCAATAGAAACTCAATTTCAAAGTTAAAAAAAAAACCAAACAGAAATGGGAGCTGTTTCCAACGAAAGCTTCACTAACAAGCCTTGCTTCATAGTTTCTTACAAACAAGTTGAGAGAGAACAGAGATGCCATCTACTGGATTAATACGAGATCCCCACACGTAGAGCCAAGTGATACTGTTGCTCTCTCTTGATCTAACTACTATATCTCTCTACCCTGCTGCTGCCCAGGGCACACCTTTCTGAAGTGTTTAGCTACAGTTAGTACTTCTAAGGGAAAAATATAGGAAAGCATAAAAGGAAAAATATATATTACGACATTCCAGGAAAGCCATTTCTCACGGCAGCAGTAATGTTGACAATGGCTCCTCCGTGGTCCTGCATCCAGGCATTGTACACTGTATGAAGGAGGAAGATAACCTATAAATACCAGAAGAAATGCATACAAATGAACTTGCCAATTGGAAGCCAAATTTGGAGTCTTCACTGCAATCACTCTACACATTTGTCATCCAGGTTTAGAAAAACAATCTGCTCTTTGTACCACAGCCTTGCCAAGCCAGAGGTGACGCTGTGGGGCAACAGGTGTGGTCCAGGTAAGACTCAATGGTTGTCAAGAAGCATTTGATGGAAATCAAGATTTCATGTTTCTATGTACATTACTTTAATTTCCACATTCCAAATGCTGAGAATAACATATCATACTTGAACTTCAGCTTAAATGTATAGCTCTGAAGGAAGACAAGTATTTCCCTGTGTTACACACAGGGAATACAGGACACAAAAGTTAAGTGGTTTTCTTATAGTCTTTTAAATGAGCATCCAAGTCAACTGACTTCCCAAACCTGGCCTTAACCAGAAGATCATGCTTGCCTAAATGTATGTTTGTGTATCTGAACAAATGTAATGTACCACTTAATGCAAATCTTTGGATGAGATTCACGAAAACAAATATTCACTGTCAGATAAGTGTGTGAAAAAAATAACCTAGGGAATCTTTAGCTTTCTCGTTTTCTGGTATTTCTGCAAAAAAATACAAATAAACAGAAAGCTTAATGTTCAGGCCTTACCTGCTTTGCAGCAATAGAAGGTCCCTGTCAGATTCGTGTCTATCACAGCATTCCAGCCTTTTGCACGGATGGCTTCAGAAGGACTTGCAAACTGGCCCCCTCCATTATTCACCAGGAAGTCAATCTTCCCATACAGGCTCAGTGTAGACTTCACCAAAGCTTCTACCTGAAACAGCATTTGTTAGTGTGATATGCGGATTAAGCTCTCAGGCACTATTTTCTCTTTCATATGCTTTTCACCAAAAAAGAGGAGGTCCAGCCTTCAGAGAGGCTGTAAAATCAGTATGACAGGTCTAGTCAGCCAAGAAGGGCTGGGTTGGATCCATGTTTACTTAGGAAATTTTGCTGGTATAATGCAGGTGCTACATAAAATACCAGCACCGAAAAAAGAAGGGGATTTAAGCTGCTGAAGATTTGTAAACCCAAACACACACAAAAGCCCACTACATATGACCTACTAAGAGTCTCCTGATGTTTTCCAAAAGAGAGGGGGTGTTCATATCAGATCCTGAAAAAGTTCCATATAAGGAAATGGTATTATTATCTGACCACATACCTGACCATTTTAAATAGAAAACATAAGTCATCTTGTGGAGTTTTATCATCCGTATCCAGAAGTTTTGTACATTCACTACATCTCTGACAAATGAGGTGGCAACAGCCAATCTTCTTACCCAGACCAAGAAATGAAGTCTAAAAATGCTGGAAATTTAAGTTACCTTCTTTAGCAAAAATATTATTGCAAGATAGCAGTAAGAACTCCATAGCAACTGCTTAAGAATTTAACCTTTATCTCAAGAAACAGGAAATGGGACAACATGACTGTCTCCTGCTTACACCATCAATCATAACTAGGTATCATGCATCAGTTATTCCTACTCAAGCATATAGAAAAACTTCATCTAACATCTGTGGTCAAATCTGTGGTCACTTCTCCAAAGTGGTCAAAGAAAACACAGACCAAAAAAAAACCCTAAAAAAACCAAACCGGTGGAGCAAAGCTGCCACTCAAACAGATTGTGCTAGTGGAAAGATGTCAAGCAGCCTTTCTCTGTATAGAGTCAGCAGTAGAAGACATCAGAAAAGAAAAAAGAGCAAGCAATGCATTATCTGTATCTCACAATGAGTGTTACTAACTCAGTCTCATCAACAGCAGCCTTACATTTTTGTTGCTAACAGTATGGTATGGTTTAACAGGACAGTATGGATCCTGTAAGGATGCACCTCTTGAAAGAAAAAAAAAAACTAAACATATAATGAATGAGTGAAAAACTAGCGCCTGTTGAGAAAAAATGCCTTAAGAAAATAATTTTGATACCTAAACCCAATCTTTAAATTCTGAATGTCACCTTATTCCTCACATTAGTCACTGCAGGTTGTGGGATGTGAGGGAAAAACTTGGAAAACCAACACATCTGTGACAGCAGTCCCAAACCCATGGCTTGCGAGAACAGCTATGCCACGAAGACATGCTGGCTTTTTCCTTTGCTCACAACAAGAGAAAAGTAAGTTATGTCTGGCTAGACAGCAAAAGTTATGCTTTCCTCAGCAATATCAAACCCTTCTACTTGTCAGCATGAGACTCTTGATTTGAATATAATTCTCTGTAAGTCAGTAAAATATGGGCTTATTGTCGGAGGTTCGGGGATGCCTTGGAAATTTTTTTTTTCATCACTGTTACTAAGCAACAAATGGCTGGGTGATATGGGGGCTATCAACTCTTTTGTGGGAGACAAAGGGTGTGCTTGGGCAGGGGCAGGTAAGGGAAGAGCCGAGCCTGCGGTTGGGAGAGGCACTCACTCTCGTCAGACAAGGGGAAGGAGAGGCTGCTCTCTTGCTTTTGGCTGCGACCAGAGGAAATCCAACTGTACCCTGCTTTCTTTCTCCTGGCTGGGTGAGCTTTGATTCAACCATTTTCTCCACTGGGAAGAGCACGTTTCCCCGGGCTGCGTTTTCTCGCAGCAGTTACCGGGAGAGTCCGGCTGCCTTTGCTGCCTGCCCCCCTCTGCCGCCTGTTCCCCCCCTTTCCCCCCCCTTGCCGCATGAGACTGCGGCGTCTGCTGGAGAGTCCNGTTGCCGCTCTGAGCTGCCCGGCTGCTCTCCAGCCTGTCCGCCATTCCCAGCTGCCTGAGGCTGACCTGACCCTGCGCCACAGCGCCACCTGCAGCCGCTCGGGAGTCATCGCAACCGCCCTGCCCGACTGGGAGCTCACCAGCGCCCCCTGCTGGTTTTCGACCGTGATTACACCGCTCAAGAAAGTCATCTGCTATTGGTTTCTGGTTCTATTTATGGTTGTTATTATTGTTATTGCTTGTTTATAGATACTAGTAAATGACTTTTATTTCTCTTCCCATATCTTTGCCTGAAAGCCCTTGATTTCAAAATTAAAATAATTCAGAGGGAGGGGAAATCAAATTCTCTGTCCTAAGGGAGGGTTCAACCTCTCTTAGCAAACACCTGTCTTTCAAAACCAAGACACTTATTTATGGAACAGAAATTATTTCAGTACAAGGAAGATTTGACCAGACTAAGGCTATTCAGACTGGGAAAAAAAAAGAGAGGGAGAAAAGGAAAAGTGCTAAGAATCAGAAAAGACAGAAGAAATTAACAAGAAAAATTCACTCAGACATTACAAGCAAGTTTTCAACAGCTGCACAAAATGTATGTTATATGCTATAACATTAATTCAAAATGGTTCATCTGTTGTACTTAAGAAAACTTGTTGTTGTTCCTATTTGTTGCACCATATTCTCAGGGGAAAAAAATTTAAAACCCCAAAAACAATAAATGCATTTCAGTTCTGCTTTCTGAAAGCCAGGAAAGACCAGCAGACCCTCCAGTGACAGCTCAGATGGCTCCAACTGTAGCAATCTTCACAATGTCTTCTGTGCTGTAGAGAAAGCATCACTGCAGTGCCTCTCCCAATGACAGTAAACATGGTGACAGCAGCCAGCAGCACAGAAAGAAGGAGGCTCTGGTAGAACACATTTAAATGAGAACTAAAGAAGATTATTTTCTATACTTAAAAATCCACTTGCAAAGAACTTCTTAGAAAACTATTAAAGACTCTCTTTGGAAGCAAAGCAAAGCTGCATGAGGTACAGCTATTAGTTAAGGACATTCTTCTGAAAAAGACTGAAAAGAACAAAATCAGGCACTTCAGACATGACCAGATGACTGGAGCTCTGCAATAAGGAACTTCTATGTGTGACTGCAATTCAGAAGTATTATGCAGCAGCATGTATTCACAGATAACCAAGATGACAATACTCACTGACACAGGGAAAAGGGACAAACGTCCACATGCATTCACAGGTCACGCTGAACCAGCACAAAACTCACAGGCAAACAACCCACTACAGTGTGTTAGAGATTTGCTGTTTGGTGATTAGAACTAATAAGCATTTTGGCACAGTGGTAACAGGTATTTTTATGCTGTGTTATTGCTGTGTTACTTAAAAGTACAACTACAGCAATCTCTTATCAACAACTCCCCACCAAGCCACACTTTCACTATAGGCTTCACGCAGACCGGCATTAAGTATTTATAAAAAAACTGAGCCTGTGCTAAGCTATAAAGTTTATTGGAACAGAAATGCTACTAGTGAACTCAGACAAGATATGTGCTAAGTAGTACTGTATTGAGTCTGAAGTTGTCTTGTTTGTGAGGTGTCCAAGTGACAGGTTTTACCCTCGGGGTCTGGTCCAACAGCAGTTGCTGCTGCTGGAGCTCAAGTATGGAAAGGAGACACTGTGAACAGAATCTGAATTGCTGATTTCAAGAACAGCAGTGGCCTACCAGAAGGACAAGATTTTATCTTCCAGTTATCTAGACTTGTCTTCCAGTTATCTAAGTGCCAGTTAAAGAAATGTTTGTCTACAGAACATAGCAAAAAGGCATTACAAGTGTAAGGACTTTAAACAGTACAGTCGCCTGTCTCAAAACACTGTCCAGGCCACAGAAGGTACTTGCCATAAGAGGATCAGACACCACAGCAGGAACTTAGGAGTGGCATGGAAGGGAGAAATTTGCAACAGGAAGGGAGAAACTCCAGGCCTAGCAGAGGTAACACCTCTTGGCATATCTTGGTTAATGCATCTGGAAGAAAATTCCCCCCACCTGTGGGAAAGGAAGCAACTGCTCACACACAGATCACCCCAGGTTATGGGAATGGCAGCTGTGACCACCCACAGATACTCAAAACTTGGACTGCATAAAGGTGGTGCCCCCAGAAGACTGGTGGGACACTGCTGGATCCACAGGTCTTGACTATTGTCTGCTTGATCTCTGTGTGTCCCCTTCCTCCCCTTAATTCAGGCATTTATTCCTCGTGTCCCTGTCAACAGATTTACTGTAGCTCAAAATTTAAGACACAAAAACAGATAAATAAAAAGACACATATACAAAGAGCTGTCCAGTTTGCATCTCTGCAAGAGCCAAACTGATCTACTGCCAACACATTATGTGATAGCAAATATGCAAACAATTAAAATAACTTCAACTTCATAATCACTAAGAAGTAATATCTATCACTATATGCACTGCAAAACACAGGATAAGGGAACAGGTGCACAAGCACTGCTCCAGGATATGGCCCCATGACAGAATATAGAAATATACTGCAATGACAGAATATAGAAACCTCAGGTTCTCGTATCCCAGAACCCTCTACTCTTTCATTTTAAAAAACAAAAACGGGTTTTTATCCCTTACAGAACACTCAATGGAAAACTAGTCAAAAGCAGCAGCAAACTCATGAAAAAATAAGCCTGACAGGTTATGCAGTGGTTGAAAATCCTCCATCAAGCAGGATTATTTCTTGCACATTAAACAAAAAGTAAGCTTTGCTAGAAAGCAAAAGGGCTTCTGGGGATGAAGATTTAGAGACTTAGAAATGTGAATTCATTAAGCTATTCCCATAATATCTGCCATCACGCTTCTGCAGCAATTAATTCACTGCCCCTCCTTTGACTCTTCCTAGGCCACAAAGAGCTCTAACAAATATATTGCACTGCATGATGAGGGATGAACCTTCTAACGCTTGAATTTCACAGATCCAAACTAAGGTCAGTTACTTTAAGGTTTGCAATAGGAGGCAAAAAATAAATCTCCTGGCATGCACCTTCATCTTTCTTAAATTATTCCTATTCAAATACCGTCCCTCCAGTTTATAAAATAAAACCAGGACAAAATTCATAGGGGCCTTCAGAGAAATGCAGAACAACTGACAGAGAAGGAGGGATAAAAAAGTTGCATGCTATAGTAAGAACAGATGGCATGTTCCTAGAGGTGATGATGGTGGTTTCCTTTAAAACAAAAATTTACTCTTAGAAAGACTTCAGTGAGATGTCAGAGAGAATGATGTACTAAATGAATTATGTAGTTCTTCAGGAAACTTCCTGGGCTTTGTAGCTTGTGATGGATCAGTTCTGACATCTAAGGGGGCCTGAACTCCTAAGTTTTTTTCCTTTGTTGAAACATTTATGATGTTTTTCTCCTGCACATGTTCTTTGGTACCTGGTATAAGAGCTTAAAAAGGAGGATGCAGTGACTCACATAGAATACTTGCAGAGACTGTCCTCTCTACCCAACAATTTGCTCCTGTGATTTCTGAGGTAAATACTCTTCACTCATGCTAAGGTGAAAGCAAAAAATGAGTTGTAAAGTTACTAATGAATAGCATACAGAGCCAGCACAGTTGAACAAGTCTTGTTTCTTTTGTGAGGGAGCCCAAAAGTTTACATGCCCTCTCATCTCACTTTCCACTGCAAAAGGAAGCTCTTCCTGTACTGTTAAAAATACTGGAGTTATTTTACTGTGTTGCCTCTACTCAATATTTACCTCCTAGGCCAGAAAATTCTTTCACTACATCTTTTACTGACCCCTGTTCCTATGACTCCAAATCCCAGACACTAAATTTTACATTAAGAATGGAATAGGTTTTGAAAGTGGATGTAAAATACTCTTTGAATCAAAGTAAAAGCCCAAAGGTACTTTTCCTCTGGTTTCCATGAGGAAATCAAACGCAAATTGGAATTAAAAAGTATCTTTCATTATTACTGCTATTAGGAAACATAATAAATAAGCAATAGTAAGCAGTGGGTTGTGGAAAACCTGTCACACACCTCAGTTCCACCAGTTTTTAGCAGTATAAATCCACAATTGTTAATTTGAGTTAATCTAGTTTCAACTTACAAATCAAAGTACCTAAGTCTAAGGAAGTGCTATCCTCACTACAAATTTAAGACCTGAAAACATGATTTCTGGTCTAACAGGAAAGATAGAAATTGAGTAACATGTGGCCAGGATTTAGCAATCTTTGAGAATTTCACCATTAAAGAACTAACAGAAGAGAACAGAGCCTGAAAGCCACAAGCTAAAGAACAAAAATCACAGGATGGCTCTACCAATAAAAATATCTGGTCTTGGAGATGAGCATCTGGAACAGAGAAATATTTAACAGGTACACAAGTTCTTATGTTAACATGCAACAGAAATTGCATTCCTTATTCAAATGCTTTGGCAAAATGCTTATGAAATTTCCATAGCAATTTTTTTCTAAATAGGACTTCAAGAGAAAGAAGTAAGAGCAGCTGGAGAACTGAAGGGAATCAGACTATAAGACTGAATCAATGACTAAAAAATTCAAGACTGGAGTTTAATCTGCCTTATTCCTCTGAACCCTCTCTTCAATAGAAACAGATATGTAAGGACAACAGTTAAAGAACTTTCACTGGCAGGAGATACCCCATAGAAGCTTCACCAATATAATTTGAAAAGTTCTAAGAAAGTTCTGGTGTGTCTGTAAATGAGTAAAGCTTAAAACTAAACCGGAAACAGGACAATTCTGTGTTAAAACTGCAGGGTAATAGGAAAGACATAAGTTTCTTCAAGTATCATCACGGCTACCTGTAACACAGAATAATGCCTGAACACTTTACACAGCACTATAAAGAAGACTTGAAAAGCACCTTCAAAAATTTCCAAAGCCACTTAAGCCTGTTTTGTCAAATAGGTCTTTAGCCACACTTAAAAAGGAAACCAAGAAGGAATGGTAGTTTAGTGGAGATTGCCTCATTTCAGCATCCAAGCCCTGTACCATCTCAGAGAACTCTGCAGTTCCCACTAATCAATTTTAGACTGATGCAGAAATAAGATTCCCCTGCAGGCCATTAAGCATGCCAGAGTACTTTCTGCAAGAAACAGACATGTAAAAAGGCTTAAGCCTTTTTTTCCTCTTTACCTCTTTTCTTTCCTGTAGCTTTAATCATGTAAGTTGCCCTCTGACATCTGCCATAACCTATTATGTTGCACCGCTGATGCCAGTAAATACAAACCTAAAATTCACTGATAGGTGAAGTGACATACTGCACAGCCCCAGGGTTCATCTCCTTCAGGAGAAAAAGCCTGAGTAAATCATTATAAATATTTTATGGCACGAACTGTTCCACAAGGGCAGAATTTTATTTGGTTTACAGCTATATATTAGGATATTTCCAGAATCTTCACAGCTGCTGAAGGTCACTAATATTGAAGTTATTTAACAGAGACTTTGAGAGGTTAAGAAAAATGTAGCCATCAGTCGCTACTGGAAGATTTTCTAGCTGTCTTCAGAAAGTTAAAAATCCAACCTGAAAGTTGGACTTTTAAATATTTAATTACACAGATAAAAAAATTAGGAGGTGCATGCAGACATCTGAAGAACCTGGATTAAGTACTTTTTCTCTTGATTTTCCATTTTTTGTAATAGGAAGAAAAAAATCAACTTGAATAGTAATGGAGTTCACAATGACACACACTTCAAACTGTAACCGAAATTTCTAACGTGGCTAAAATATTAGATATCTGTGGGGTTTTTTGGCTTAAATACAATGCAAGACACTTGTGTCAAGTCACAAGCATTGAGAAGCCATGCTATGCTTTCCCATTTGAAAGAACTATTCTGAGGTCTCCATCTTCCCAAGTTTACACCCCCTCACTTCTGTCACAGAAATGTGACAAAGAATCATGCTAAGTGGGCTCTGGCTCAGCTGTAGAACATGCCACTTCCAAGGCCTGCATCTCCCAGAACTATCTGAAATATGTAAGCATGGTCAGAAAAATATTTGCAATTACAAACTGGCTAACAAATGTCTTCCCTTGCAAAGCACATCTATCCAGATCAATTTAGCTGTGCTTTGCTCCACCTTTTCCCTGACCTAAGCTACTTTTGAGAGGGCCAGAGACCTTTGGAGATCTGAGAATTTATATACACAATATGCTTTTGACACTTTAAGTCCCAGAACAAGATCACTCATCCTTACCTCTTCTTCTTTGCGGATATTGCACTCTATGGGAGTCACTTTGGCAGGACTCATGGAAGGAAATCTATTATTCAGTTCTTCTGCAGCAGCTTTTAATCGGTCAAATTTACGAGAGGCAATAACAACACTGCAACCTGTAGAGACAAAATGGAAAAGCCTTCAGCTAACACAGTTCTGCTATTTTTTTAGTAACATCATGCAGGTATCTTGTAGTATGTGCATTTATTAGTCACTGACTAGAAGCTACAGTGTCGAAGTTCTTGTAAGAGAGAGAAATGACTGATGTCAAGTGCTTCTTAGCAACAAGATTCCTCTGTGACAGGAAAAGAGCAATCAAAAAAAAAAATGTCCACAAGGTTCCCTCTCCTTCCTGCAGAAGGGAAGATAGCCTGTGAGTTGCAGAGTCAGCAAAGCAGCTTTCAGACATCACTTTTGCTGCCTCTGCTCACAGCTGCCTCATTTATCAATTAAGTGATTTAAAGATGTTTCAGCAAGTCTTGATGACAAGAAAATGCTTGCTCCTAAAACCACAAAAATAATCTTACAGTATGACTGGCTGTAATTTTGACTAGCAGTGAGCAAATGTAATGGCCTGCTTTTTAACTCTACAGACACTGAAGGCAAGGATAATAGCCTCACAAGATTAAACCCTATCTGCAGACTACAGACAGCAGGAAAGAGGCTTCCCTGTGGCACTGCAGAATTCTAGCTGCAGAAAGGAGAGGAAAAAAACAGGCAGGAGCTCAAGTATTCTGGCTTTTTTCAACATTTGCAGGCAGAAGGACTCCTTCTACACAGAAAAGACAATGCAGGTGCCAAATTAAATTCAAGCACTCACACTACAACCAGTCTAATTTTTTCTGTCACACTGGTGGACTCAGGACAACTTCAAGGTTTCAGCAATTGCTACTACATAGACTAAACCAAAGCATGCCAAATGAATTCCTAGTGCAAATCCAGCAGGCATGCAATTTCATATAATGGATAAGCAAATTACTAGCTTCCATTCCAAGCAGGCAAGGAGGTCTTGCCCCCAATTTGCACCTTCAGTAATCTTAGCATCTCAGCAGGAGTAATCCCTTCTTCCTATCAGGTCTGCAACTCATCTGCTTTAACATAAACCATCCTCAACCAGTCAAAAAAAAAAAAAAGGTAACATCTTGCCAGGTGTGGGGGTTTTTTTTCCCCTCTGTTGCAGAGTGGAATTTGGCCTCTCATATGATCAAACAAACACCAGAATCAACTCAATAAAACCAGTGGGAGGAAAGAGCAGCAAGCTGTTCATTTGACTCAGGCTGTCTCGTGAAACTACATATTTAAAAAAAAATAGAGGCATTTAATTCTTCCAGAAGGAAGCATTGCAACTACATATCCATAGGAATAGGAGCTTCACCTTATATTAGTGGCCATCTTAAAACAACACATGTAAAGACAGCAGTCTCTGAGGTCTGATTTTTTAAATTAAGAACTCTAGTCACTGGCACAACCACTTAACTAACACAAAGTTCATAAAATGGCACACGATTACCAATTAACACAAAACACTGAATCACACTACCACAGTTATATTTATCAACTTAAGTGCTTATTAATACACACACTGATATAGAATAAAGTCCAGTAAAAGACTATATTTTTTCTAAATATACTAATTGGGAGAGGGGGGAGATTCTACTCACTGAGGAACACTTGCTGTGCAAGCTGATACTACATCAATTAACTTTCTCCACAAAGAACAACCAGACCATTTCCTGATAGGGTCAGGAAAAAGGGCACAGGTTTCCAGATAAAAGGTTTAAATTTTCCCAGAAGGCTTCAAAGGAGATTGGTTATAAAAACTATGTACATCACGATTGGCATTATTTGACATTGCTCCCATGCCTGTAGGAACCAGTACCCCTTACCTAAAGCACAGAGTATAAATGGAAGTAGTTCCTAATCATCATCTTGTCAAGAGCAACCAGCAAGTCTGCAGGTAAGTAAGGTTAGTCAGACTCAAGCCCTATATAGCTCTTTCTTTATTTTCTCTCATGTGCTTTGTAGAGATTTGCAATTTTTCTATTTGGCCTGTTATGGACACACCTCTGTTATTTGTATTTTGCTTGAGAAAAACAATGAAGAACAAATTAAACACAATTTTAAGGTGACTGGGTAACATCATCAACCAACTGTGATGAAGCTTAAAAAGCACCTCTTTAAAGCAGCGTGTAGGACACCCAAAAAAAAAAAAAGAAAAAAAAGAAAGGAAAAAAAAGCTTAGTTCCCCAGTAATACAAAGGTAACAGAAGTAATCTTCCATTCAGCTCCACAGAGCAAGCAGAAAGCTGGGGGCACAAAGGCCAGCAGAGGCAGAGATGTCTCCCAGCACAGCCCAAAGAAAGAAAGCTCTTCACTCTGCAGTGCAATGGTGCACATTCCAACAGCACAAAGCACAGGGAGTGTGACATTGGGAGATATAACACCAGGGTTGGTATTTTGAAGGCAGTGAATCCAATCATGATAACAAACTATACAAACCCAGTCTGATGCCAATTATCCCTACAACAAGAAGAAACCTTCAGGAAAGGTGTCGCAAGGTGGATGTAGGAGTCATCTCTACCTCTCCTGACCTTACACCAGAAAGTCAGGAGACTGCCTTTCCCTCCAGCTTTTAACACTTCTCTGTACTTAGCGTGGAAAGAAAACCCACGCAGTGCATGATGAAGATGTCGTTCAACTTCAGGACATTCCTGTCACAGGATCTGGGAAAAGCACCACGTCTCTAACATGGCACTGTGAGGACAGTAGTTCAAAGATACCACTCGGTAAGGCTCAAGGTTCAACAACCTCATAAATCCCCCACTTAACGCAAGATGAGAACTCACTGAAGGGGGAGTCCGAGGTAAAGGGTCCGGGTAATCCATAACCTCACTGTGACCGCTGTGTTTAAAATAGCGAGTGTCTTACGGCCCAGCGGGTCAAAGGGCACAACCCCACATCAACCTCACGTCGTGCCCCTCGCTATTCACCGACCCTGTCACAAAGTCCCACCCGCAGGCTCCTCGCATCCCCTTCCCCAAACGCACCACAGCCCGCGGGCACTCCCTGACCGCCCCTCAAACTCCATCCGTCCCCCCAGCACCGGCCTGGCCCCGCTGCCCCACCGGGGCTTCCTGCGGAGCCGCCCCGCCCCGCGCCCACCTAGCGCCAGCAGGTCGGCGGCGATGGCCTTGCCGATGCCGGTGCCGCCGCCGGTGACGATGGC
>VZRZ01002554.1:316001-344017 GCA_013398175.1 Climacteris rufus
CGGGTGCTGCGGCGCGGCACGGCGCGGCTCCGCGGGCGGCAGGTAAGGGACGGCGGGCGGCTGTTCGGGGTCGGGATCGCCCGGATCCGAGCCCGCGGGGCAGAGACCGCACAGCGCCGGGGAGGGGTCGGTGCCTCCCGTGGCGCCCGGGGGTCGCCGCTGCAGCCCCGCAGCGAGCGCCCAGCTGCCCCCAGCCACGGGCTCGTCGGGTTGCAAGGGTCGGGTTGCCGTGTTTTTCTGCACCGGTTCGGGTCACCTTCCCCATGGGCGCGGGCAGGCTCCCTCAGGAGCAGCGGGAGCGGAGCCCCAGCCGGGAGCAGCCGGTGGGGTGCCCGGAGGATGTCACAGAGCGGGGGGAAGGTGCTGGTGTGCGTCTGCCGGGGACCCGCGGGCGGGGAATCCTCTCTCCGGACATGGACTTTGTCGGGAAGAGGCCGTGAAGGCTGAGGTGATAGCGTTTACCATGTCCCCAGTATAGTCATTTTGGGCTAAAACGCCTTTGTGGTGGTGGTGTCCGGCCCGCTCTCCGGGCTCCTTTAAAATCGCCCTAACTAAGGTCAGTTGAGACAGAGGACAGACAACATTCTTTTCCTTTCTATCCCACAGTGAAGTGACAGAGCATCTTTGTCCATTGCAGGTGATTTTAACCAGCGCTGATGTGCCCAGCAGCATGTGTGTGCATGTTCAGTGTCTTTCCAGGCATCTCCTCTGTCTTTTTCAATAGAAGAGATGTTTGAAAGTATGTCTCAATTCTGTCTTGTTATTTTTGCCTTAGGAGAGTTGGCTAATGTGAGAAGATAGTGACTTCTTTTTTAAGACACATATAAGTGAAGTGGGAGAATCATTGAGTCTGTTTTGGTTTCCTCATTTGTTAAAAAGATGTGTTTACTTTTCCAAAAGCATATTTTCATGTTTAATACTTTAAATCAGGGACAATTTATCTATAACAACTTTATCCTGAAGTTCAGTGTTGAATGGAAGCTGTATGCTCTCCTGTTAAGTGTAGGGAAGGGAGAAGTAGAGAAGGTAGAAGCATGGAGAAGTTAACAGTGTGTCCAGACTCATTCACCAAAGGGAGACGAGACAGGAGTGGATTTCTGCACGGTGGCTTGGGCCACTATGGCAACTGTTAGACAAAATTGCCCTTTCCCTGTGGGTCAATGTTTGCAGAATACTTCAATGTTTTAATGCACTCCACTTTCTGGAGGCAAAACGTGAAGCACTGTGAGTGACACTGCAAAAAAAATTTTTTCCCTCCCTTTAATTATCTTTCACCATCTGAGACTTCACAGATCCCCATTCACTGTCTCTGGCTGCCCAACACATCTTAGGCAGGCCGTATCAGAGCAATCATTAATTAATCCCAGGGAGAAGCACTCATCTGTGCTAGTAAATTAGATCTTCCTATTCCAACCTGTCTGCCATCCTGACTGAGCTGCACACCTCCAAGGAAAATCCAGTGAGCCTTTCTGCTCATGTGACCTCTCTGACTTCAGTGTTCTTCCCAGAGAGCACTATCAAATAATTTTTCTTCCCTATCAGGATATATTGCTTGGTTTCTGGAATTTCTCAATAGCCATAGAAATGCCATAAATCAGGGTCTGAACACATGAGTTAAGGTTCTGTGAGTGATGGGTGGGAGGAGAAAGGGGAAAGGCAAAAAGACTGTAGAGGAAGGAGGAGGGAAAAGGAGACATCCATTCCTTGGCATTCAATAGAGGGTGGCCCCTTCTGGTACATACAAAATGTATCCACAAAGAATAGAGCTGGCATAACCAATGCTCACAGACATTTTCAGCAAGGCAGTGGCTTCTGTTCACTGTTGTGTGCATTGCCTTTGAACCAAGGATTCAAACTGTACCTTTGTGTGAATCGATTTGACCCCAGTGGTTGAAATTCAAAATTATTTCAGCTGAAAGGAAGAAAATCTTATTAACTGAAATCAATTTTAATCTTCTCATATGCTTGTACTTTCTTAATCACAAAGGAATGTTACTTCTCTTTTGTTGGTAGCATTGAAACACACCAATCTGTCACTACATGCAGACATAGTGGTAAATTCACTAAGCAGAATGCTTTTATGTATTTATGTTACTCTATAAACTTAATGTTAGGATTCTGAATTTTTATGTGTTAGAAAATAGTGTCTGCTTAGACAGTTTATTTTTTATTTATTTTTTCAGTATGTGTCAGCTTGCATTTGGAAGAAAATAAATTCACATTTAAAGCCTTGGAGTCTTAATTTTCATTTTTTGAAGTTAACCATCTGAATTTTTTTGCCTTAGTTTAACTTAATCTCTTAAAACATCAACCATTCAAAAATCAAAATGACAAAAAAAATAATTAATCAGTAGTTTTTTTCCAGTTGTCAGCTTCTGTGGAGTTGTGGGATTAGATTAGCACATGTAATTCTTGAACATCTACTTTTTTATTTACGTACTGAAGAGGAAAAACTAGATTTCCTGTTTTTACAGCTCCCAGATTGTGCCTTGGCTTTGAATGAAGTAGTTCAATTTATTGAGATGAATAAGAAACTCTGCATTTTCAAAAAAGGCTGCTTTTGTGCAAAGCTGATGTTGTGCTTTGCCAGCCTATGGCTCAGCTATTCAGCTGATGACATCTGCCAGTCCAGTATGCTTTAAAAATCCTGGCACTGCCTTGATAATTCCTTCTAGCATACTATCCTTCAGGGTGTCTGTGCCCTCCCACAGCTTGTAAGCCATGTTGGCAACGGGGAAAGTCTCAGGAGTTGTTAAGTACCAACCTGATGTGAGAAAAGAGATGGTTCCAAACAGGAGAGAAACCTCTACAGGATCCAAACTCTGGGAGAGGTATCCCTGGGGTCAGCAATCTCACAAGGAGGTGAGAGCAGAGGAGATTTAATGAAAAGCATTTTAGTGCCAGAAATAAAATCTTAAGGTTACAGACAATTTCTCACAGAGGGTCTCTGCTACCTAGCCTTCAGAAAAAAGCAGGCTGGCACTCCAGCAGCCTCTGCTTTCCCACACCCCACTCTTAATGGATGCTCCACGTTCATATCTTTCTTTTCCTGGGATACCAAGCCACACAAAGTGTAACAACAATAATTTCTTCCCTCACCATACCTATTACAAGAAATGCCTGGATTGAGCCATTGGTGTGAGTTCGTGTCCTTACCTCTCTGGACGTTCAGTGGGATTATGCCACAGGCTCTTTGGAAATCCCTGCTACTTTCACCTCCTGTCTGTACATTCTCTCCTGAGGCTGTTTTGCCTTTCCTCATCTCTCACCAGCAAGTGAGAGCCTTTCTGTTTCATGGCTTCTGGTTTCCATCTCAGAGCAGCTTCCTGGTCAGCCCCAGCTGATGTCCAGGCTTTCTGGACAATTCATCTCCTTAGGGACTTCTTCTCTGGAAAGGCATTTTACTTTCATCTATATCTTGGGGGATTTCAGTCTAATTAGAAGATAATTGAGATTTTACACATTTTCATCATTATCCCTAGGAATTTCATTCCAGTGACTGAAAAAAAAGGCAGGAGATACCAAGACAGACATCCCACTCAAAGCAGAATTTGTGGAGGTGCAAGATACAGAATATCAGCATCAAACAGTTCAAAACAGATAGGTAGATAGATTTTCTAAACAATCACACGCCCTGCTAAGGCCATACTAATGATACTGAAGCATCAACTTGTCTGCAATTCAAAGTGCTACATTTTTAATATCCTGGCATCATGGGTCTCTATCTGCACTTGTATCCAATCACAAGTCCCCTGAGCCAAGTAATTCCTGCTGCTGGAGATACTGTCTAAATATCTTGGATTATATTTACTGTGCAATGCATTAAACAATCCTGAATCACTCCCAGAGGAATCATCCAGTTCTCTCTCTATGCAGTTGTGCTCTCCAGCAACTCCTGGGCTGCAGCCAGGTGTTACTCAGAGAAAGATGTGATTTGAAGCCCCCAAATATCTTGCCTGAAGAAGAACCACAGGATGTATATAGCTTGTTGTTAGTATTTTTCAAATAATCCTTTCCAGACTGGATTTACAATTGACTGCATTTTCCATTAGGCTGTATGGCTGCCACTGCCTCCTCTCTAATTGCAGGTATTTCAATGTGTGGTTTCTCCTCATTCTGTCAGAGTAAAGCACTGGGGTGTTTGATCTTGCCAGCACAGAGCAGGGCAGCAAAGGGGACTGAGATGGTCAGAGATCTTCTGAGTAGGAAGGAAGGAAAAAGAGCCTGAGGTGCTAACCAGTGTCCTTGTTTCTGGTTATTATAAAGGTCAGAAGAGTCCAGCATGCAGTAAAACACCTTCTTGAGAGCACTGCATAATGGAGGTCTTGCAGCCCTTCACTGACATCCCCTGCCAGCCAGGTTTGTAGCAAATGTCCTGTGTTAGCACAGGTACTTCACTCCCACCACTGGTGTTTCATAGCTTTGGAGGCTTCAGACATAGCAAGTCCCAGTGTTCCTTACTTTCACATGTGTATGTTTGTATGCTGTATAGAAGATGTTTTCTTTGCACTCTGGTACGGGAGGTGAGGGGCTCAAAACCCCATTTTCATGTACTACACACTTGCTCTGTTACTGGTTTCTAGGCATCTGCTTGGATGCCTCGAGGGGAGGAGGCAGACCTCCAGTCTGTTGTATGCAGCAAGTTCCTAATGCATCTTCCACCCCAACCAAGGAAAATTGGGTCTTATACCAATAAAAATAGATACTGCACTTGATCCCAGCCTAAAGGCAGTGCTGTTGAGGCAGGATGTTGGACTAAAGTTGGTGGGATTGACTTTGTTCAGCTGTTCCTATGGTACAGTGTAATCCAGCACTGAGCACTTGCTGTTTCGATGTGCAGGGTGGCTTGTTTTGGCAAATCCAGAAGTGAGGGGTAGAGCAGGGGAACAGAGAAAGCATGTCTCTACTTCATGGTTGAGATCTTCCTGAAAGATTTAGGGACTTCTGTTGAATTTACTCAAGACTCATATCTAAATGCTTGGTTTGCTTTGGAGATTTCAAACCAACTTCCATTTCCAAGTCATGCTCCTTTTAAAGCCTTGGTTCTCTTTAAAGACTAATGTTTACAGGCCATTCATTGACATTTTTAGCATAGTATAATAAAGATAAAGAAACAGATATCATCCATGTGGAGGCAGTGGGAAGCTTTGTGTCCTTTGTCCCAATTTCTCTTTCTTCTAGCAGTCTGGACAAAGAAGTGGGAAGAGGAAGGCAAGACAGCACTTCAGGCTTTTGCTCCAAAAAAGATAGACCAGTACAGTTTGGGGATTTCAAAAAAGTTGGTATGCAAGAGAATCGATTGGGCATTTCATTTAATATAAAATAAAAATGCTCAGCTATTTTTGTATGCTGTGTTTCAGTCTTCAGTAATAAGTGATCTACACAGCAGTTTTTATTCTGTGACATTTGGAAAAGTTATGGAACAGCAAAGGAAAATAAAAAGAACTGATTCATAAAAGAGATAGTCTGTAAAATGTCCTTGACTTTTAAAACAGTGCTTGGAAAATGTCATTCAGAAACAATACAGTAATACTTTTCAATGCTTCTCTCCACTACTTTTTTTTGGTGTTTTGTCTGTATCTGTAGAATACTGTCAGCAAGCATTTGGGTGTCTCATGGAAGGAGGGAAGGGAGAGCAAGGAGTCTCAGCCACGCAGCATGGCCTCAGGAGCCAGCAAGCCCTTCATCCACAGCCAAGCAAGTCCAGTCCTGCTGCAGCTTCAGAGATGGTCAACAGCTGAGCTGGCCACAGCAGGTCTGGCTCATGCTGTGGTGCAGTGCTGGCATTAATGGCACTGCCAACAGGCAGGAACCACATGCCTGTGATAAATTGGAGAGATGGGGCAAACTTGGGTCTGTCAGTGCTTGCCTGCAGAAATCATGTTGTTCGCCCACACTTCTCGTTGCTTTTAACTTGGGATTTTAGCACCCCCTGCTCCTGAGGGGAAGGCATGGAGCAGGAGGAGGAGGGGGGACATTCCATTAGCAAACACCTGTAAAGTTTTTGGTGACTTGAGGGATCTTACTGTGTTGTCCTCTCTGCTCTGGTGCTCAGTGCTTGGAAGCCTGTGGATTAAGTAGGGAGGGAAAGATGTGTGTGATCTATGAATTTTCTTGTTTGCTTTCCTTTACCTTGCTGTGGTGGTAAAGGTGGATGTTTCTCTTTGTATCTCTTGCTGTTGTTACACACTTAATGCACCCTCAAAATTAGCCACTGCCAGGATCCTTGGACATTCTTTCCTCTAGAAGGAGCTGCATAGTGAACCTGATGAGAGAATCCATCTGGCTAAAAATAACATTATTTTCAGTGAGATAAATCCCCCTGTCAAGCTCACCACAAGCTGCACAGACCCTGGTACTGATAGGGAGGAGCTGTTCTTGCCTCATCTTCTGTCATTCATCACAGCCTTGAGTATTTGCTAGATTCAAGTAACTGTGCAATCCAGTTTGAGCTATTTCATCATGAAATAAAGAGGAGACAGACATCCTCTGTTTTAGCAGATGAGGATGCATATGTGAAAGATAATGTGGAGTCATTTAGCTATTTAAAATAGATCCAAAGTTGTTGAGGGAACCCTTTGGCCCTTTTCCTGTATAAGGTGTGAATTAAATGTGCTTTCTTATACATGTCTTGTCACATGTTTTTCTAGGGCCTGAAGGTGCATGTTCTGCATTAGACCAATGCATTTTGTCATAACATGATTGGCTGGTGACAGATCTATTCTGAGCAGCTGGATGTGTCTAATACCATCTATTTTTCATGTGTACAGTCTGCCAGCAGATAACTTTTTAAAAATACCAGGGATTGGAAAAGATCCTTTGGGTAACACACATGATCAAAACCACACAGATGCACATTCACAAAATCAGAGGCGGGGTTGGGTGGAGATGGGATTGGGGATGTGGAGGTTATGGAGTAAAAGCAGCAAGCAAAGGAAGATCTGTGGCTGAGAAGCTCTCTCCAGGTGTGTCTCTGGGGTAAACTTCCCTTCATATCTTCCCCATCCTGCGTAACTCACCGTGCTTCTAAAGCACAGGTTGTTTTTTGTTTCTTCAGGCAAACTCTGCGTGATGTGAGTGAAGACACAGTGCCAATTCTTCCTATGTGTTGTACATTTTATGTGACAATAAAAATAAAAATTTGTGCTCCTTGCTGCTTACCGTCTACATTTTTTCCTCTCATGTCTGCTCTGAGCAGTCATAAAAAGGTTACTTGTGCTGTAGCAGGGATTTAAGATCAAGGATTTTATTAGCTTGCAGAAAGGCTCTTCCTTCCTCTCTGCATTCAAACCGGATAATTTCTCTTCTATTAGCAGCAGGATCAAACCCTGAAAACCAATGGAAGAAGCTTCCTTTGACCTAAATGGTGCAAGGCCAAGCTTTTAGGCTCCTGTTTTGTGTGTCAAAGTCTATTACTGTCATGGGAAGCATAAGCAGCCGTAGCTTTCCTGCATAGTAACAGAAGACTGTGCTTCTAAAAATTACTCTACAGTGTTTTTGCAGAGCCGCCTCCCCAGGGTTCTCCATCTGTTTTCATATGGAGATTAATAACAAATTGTTTAGCTAATAAACTGCTCCTTGTTATCTCTGAAATATGACCATTTCTTTTCCTTCCCTCCCATGGACAGTTATTAGATTCCTGTCTGCCCCTGTGCTCCCACATCTCCCACATAGTGGGAGACATCACTAGTATGAGATGCACTGCAATTGTTAACATTTCAGCTCCACAGCAAGGCTTTAAAGGGTGAAGATTTTTGTGTGTGGCTGAAAGAACTGGTGCTGTGGACAGCTGTGTAGTGCTGAGGGCTGGCTTTATTCTTAGAGGTTATAAGGAAAAGGAAGAGAGAAAAACTAAGCTCTGTGTACACTACTGTGATTTCTGCAAGAGCCCATTTCTTGTTTGCAACTACAGAGAAAATATTCCCAGGAAAAATGGGACTGGGGCTCAAACCTGTTCAACTCACCAGCACTGCCACAGGATGTGGGGTTGATAGTGGTATTTCAGAGTGCTGTGTTCAGAAGTTCTGGACCAGCTGCTTCACTGGGAAACAGATGAGAGAAGAATAAACATGTACTGTGAGAACAGGCATGAGATCAGGAGGGATCTTTGTGATCTTCAATCTCACTGCTCTCTAGTACAAACCAGAGGACTCTTCCATGCTAATACCTCTGTCTGGTCAAGTACAGGTGATCAAGTTTCATCCAAGATAGCCAGTCCAGATTTAGAAGTTTCCAGTCACATATATCATCCAGTGATGGATATCAAGGGACACATACCCACATTGTTAAAACTCCTACTTAACATCTGCCCAATATTTGTATCTTTCAGCTTTTTTTCTTGCTGCATCCTCTGCTGGATCATAGGGATCTCCTTCAGGCTTTTGGTTTTGATGTAGACAGACTGACATCAGATTTTACCTTCTTGTGCCTTAAACAGAATAATCTGGGCTCCTTCACTTCCTTATCCCAAGGGCTCTGGCTCAGCCACAGCAACACTGATTCTTAGGGGCTTGTCCCCCATTGCCCATTCCCTCTTCTTTTATCAGAAGAGAAGAAACTGAGCTGCCACCGATTGATTACTCTGTTGTAGAGGTGTTTCTAGTCCTAGTGGTAATTCACAGTGGTTGTAGCTGCTACAGTGGGGTGGGAACATCAGACACAGCAAAATAACTCAGGGATCATAGGCATCTTGTGGTCATTAATCAGCATTCTGCCTTGACTGGTAAGCACAAGAACAGGACACAGACTTCTGGGGCCTGTCTATGAGAGATTCAATAGGGACATCACCTGGCTCCTCCTTGCATAGTCAAGGCTGACATAGTCCTTTGGGCTTTGGCATCACACTGAGAACTGATATGAGTTTATCATCCACTGTGAATTTAAGCAAGGCCACAGCTGGATCAACTGAAAAAAAAAGCCCAACCACAAATCTTTGCCAGTAGCTTTGTGTTATTTTTAAATGTTACTTGCAAGTCATTCCCTTCTCAAAATCAGTAGGGACTGAATAAGGAACTAGAGCCAGGAACTTTGGGTATCTAATCAACCTGTGTGTCTCTTTCAGTAGATTATTCCAGAAGTGATGCTTTTGGTTTCTCTGTTTACAGGCTTGTTTTCATCATTTTTGAGAGCAGAAATTCACTGTTGTCTCAGGGGCTCATTAGGCCCAGTCAGGTGATTTTAGAGTTTTATAGATGCAAACCAAGAAGTTTTATTGCTGATTTTCATAGAAAAATGTTAGAGCCTATTGTACCTCCTGAATGATTTTACTAGAAAGAGTGAGTTTATTTCATAGCATAAATTCATTCCATTTACCCCTAAAAAGCATTTTAAAAAGAACCCAGCAAATGAAAGCTTACATGAATTTCTGTTTTCCAGTATGTCTGCTAATTTAGGCATACATTGTTTATGCCAGTTGAGATGGGAATCTAAACAATCTCTTCCCAGCTATGCTGCAGAGCTAACCAAGATATTCTCTGCCCAGTGATTTAGAAGAAGTTTGAATCCTGGGGTATACTGAATCTTGAGGGTTTTTTAATTCCATTTTATATCTTCTAATCACCAGGGAAGATTAATTTTATATAATGAAAAAAAAAATCTGAGTTGTTGAATTTTTCAAGGCCTCATGGAGCCAACTGGGCACAGTCTTAGGTGTTAAGATGGTGCAGTTAAAAGTTTTGTGTGGGTGTGGTGTAAGTGTGAGCGTACGAGGCATAAATAGCTGATCTAAAGTTGTACACAAAATTTCAAAACAGACCAGCAAAATCTTAGATCTGTGGGAAGATCAGGACCATACTGCCAAATTTTAAAATACTCAACTTTTTTCTAGCATCTGTTCAAGTAAAACCACTTCCCCAGCATTGTGTGGGCTATAAACTATGATACCTAAGAAACTATGTGTTTCTTAGTTTCCTGTTAAATAGATGACTCAGTTACTTGGTAGAAGCTTACTTATTGGTCAGATGCATTCTTTTAAATACAAATATTCATGTAAATGTTCAACAGAGCTCTTCAGAGTTGTTAAAATATTATTCATTGTATTCAGATTTGTACCTAAATGCTTCTTGAATACTTGGCACAGTCAGTTTCTTCAGTGTTATGAAATCTGAGAACCATTAATCCTTCCATATTCATGGAGCAGGATTTGTCTGCCTCGATGCATGTTTAATTATGTGTTTTCTACTTAGGCAGCTTTCCCACAGATGACAGTTTAACTTGACATTGCTGTTAATTTTGCTTGAATGAGGAGCAAAAAATTGAGTCCTTATATTTGTTACTAAGATTTGTGAAGATTTGTGTTGTTTCCTCTGCACAATCAGGAGACTGCTGGAGAGGGAACTGGGAACTGCAGCAAAGTCATCTTAATAATTTTGCTTTAACTCCACTGTATATGCTGTATTTTTAAAGTATGGCAATACATTAAGGTTTGAAACATCACTCATTTTGACATAATTTGATTAATTTTTGTAATATCCTTGCAATGGGCAGTAAATCATTAGACACTCAAAATGAGAAAGGCTGGCACCAACATACCTGCTGTAATGCTGGACAAGCACAGTGTTCCTTTTTCAGTCTCCAGACCAGTCCCTTAAATCAGTCAACTTCTTTTTCATCTGTGGTTTCAATCCTTCATGCATGTGAGCCAAAACTATCATCTTCTGTTTGATTCCAGTATTGCAGAGGAATGTTAAATTCATCCAGTAAGCTGGCCATGTTTAATCCCTGATTATAAATGTTAATACTCTTTCCAATAGCTTTGGTTTGTTATATTTAAAATTGGACCTTGAGAATCAAGATTAGATTAGATATTGCAAAACATACAAGACACTTTTTCAGCCTTCTCTCTCATTTTAGGCTGGGAATGGAGTGCATAGATTGGATATCAGCAGTGGGACATCTTACCAAAACAAAGCATCCATGGGACTGTTGTCTAATCAATGACTTCTAAGTGCAGGATTGGTGCTGTTCGATTGGAATCAGGTGCTACAAGATGCCAGGTGAGGTGACTGAGAGCAGCAGCAGGATGGAGGAGACTGTGCAGAAGGACAGCAAGTCTGGAGGCCAGAGCCCTCGCTGTGGCACAATGAGGAGGGCTGTGGCAACCACTGTCACCTTTGATGGCGAAGCCACTATGGACCGGAGGAAAAAGAAGAAGAAAGAGTCCCGCCCCGAGTCAATAATAGTGTATCGGTCTGAGAATGACAGCAAGGTGGAAGAAGAACAGGCAGATGAAGAAGGAGGGGAGAGAAGTTCTGAGGAAGGCTCCAAGTTCCTGGGTCAGTCTATGACAGATGGTAGGTATTCCTGGGAACACCCACTTTCCATGAGCTTTTTTGATGCCAGCATGCTCAACGGTCAAATGGAAGTGACTGTGGGACCAACCACCTCCAAGACTGCATGCAAGGAGAGCTTGAGTTCATACAGGAAAATGCTCTGAAATAAAACGCATTACAGGCTGATTTGGAATGTCTCCTGCAGTTCTCTTTAAAGTTTGGTTGTTGCCACAGTCTTAGTTTTAAATGTATGTGCTGGTTGGGATTGATCCAGAAAAATGCTCTGCATACTTTGAGCCAATGATGCCACTCTAAGTCAGTCATGAAGCCACTTTCCATGTCCATTTCCTGTTGAGTGAAAGGACGGAAGCAGATGGCTTTAGTGGCTCTATCTGTGATAGGGAATTTAATTCATTATCTAGGATTTGCTGTTGCCTTCTGTTTGCATACACTCAGCACAGCTTCCTCTTGAAGAGTGATTATTTGGCAAGGTCATCATGGGGCATCTTGGAGTCACTGTCAGTTCTGATGTCTGTCCTGGGTACTCTTGCAGGGAAGAAGTGTGGAAGGCAGTTCCCGTGGCTGAATACTCTTGTGAGTCAGCAGTGCAGGCTGAGAGGGGCTTAGATGTGAATGTATGCTCCTGGTCCATCAGATGCACCAGGCATGATACCATATCCTCATTACTCACCTGCTGTCTTCCTACTTTTGTGGACCACTTCAAGTTGCTCGTCCTCTTATTAAGAGATTCTGAAGACCTCCTTCCAAGCTAGTCAGAATTAAGACCAGGAGGAAATATATTTTAGCCCCATGAAAGAGCAGTTTATGGCAAATACCACTGCAGGGACCATCTTATACCAAGGTCACTTGAAAGCTAAGGCAGTCCCTTTGTAACTTTAACACATATACCATGTCCTGTTTTGTGCTTTTATTGATCTCTTAAAATGCAAATAATAATATGACAGTCTGTAAATTTTTCTAAACTTTAAAAATTAATTTGGATTGAGATACAGTGCAAATGTAAAGTGGAATGTTAGCTATTCAAGTATAGCTCCATGTGTGGATGTGTTTATTCCAGCACAAGAGTCTCAGTCATATTTATCTAATGCATCCCAAGTTTCAGTGCTGTTCAGGAATAAATCCATGAGGGAAATAGAGAAAATAGGCATGCCATTTTTTATTAAGTTATTCTGTCTCATCTCATTCTCATGTACTTCTGCACCACTTTCCCTTTACATATTGTCTCTAGTGGAGATGCTGGAGTCCTCTCCCTTGTGATTTCAGTCATCTGGAATTCCTGTCTTCTCCCTCATTAGCTCTTCTTCCATTTTCTTCTGTGATAATTTTCTTCATACTGCGTTGCTTCTTATGTTCCATCTTTTTTAATTTGATTTTAACTGTAACTTCATATGCACTAATTGTCTTTGGGGTCTTTGAGGATTTACACAAAATACTTCGTACAGAAAATAAATCTAATGTAGATGAGCTTATCTGTGTTGTAGGTGTCTGGAACATGCCTTTAGACAGCCGATATGTCACCCTGACTGGAACAATCACCAGGGGAAAGAAGAAGGGTCAGATGGTGGACATCCACGTCACACTAACGGACAAAGAGCTCCAGGAACTGGCTAAATCAAAGGAACCTGCTAAAGAAGATGTGCCTGAGAAGAAGAAGAAATGTGATGTTGGGTTGGACAGAGGACCCCACATTGTCCTCTGGACCATCATCTGCCTCCCCATCATTTTTGTAGTGTCCTTTGTGGTTTCATTCTACTATGGAACCATTACATGGTACAACATCTTCTTGGTATATAATGAAGAGAGGACCTTCTGGCACAAAATCACCTTTTGTCCCTTTTTGATTATCTTCTACCCAATTATAATTATGGTTGTTTCTTTCTCCCTAGGCCTGTATTCAGCTGTAGCCCAGGTAGCATGGTCCTTTGGGTACTGGTGGCACGCTGTCAGGGACATGGAGAAGGGCTTCTGTGGCTGGCTCTGCAGCAAGCTGGGCTTGGAAGATTGTTCTCCATACAGCATTGTGGAGCTGCTAGATTCTGACAATATCTCAGGTAGCCTCTCTGGCAAGAGCTCTGCACAGGGAGTTGAGACCTCAGCAGTCTGAGCCCTTGTCCTGGGTGACTATTTTAATCATATGTGAGTGGTTTTCACCTAGAAAATAACACACTGGTTTTTTTTTAAATATATACATATATTTAAACACAAGCTTAATTAATAAAATATAGGGCTGGGAGTCCTCTTTAAATGTCACAGATTGCAAGAATACTAGCTTCACATGCTCTGGGTGGGGAGGTGCATGGCTTTCCAAGGATTTGTCATGTGTTGTAGCTAATTACAGCTTCTGGAAATGGTAAGAAAATCCAGGTCTGCAGGGCTCAGGCTGTTTGTGGAGTGGCAGAGATACATTATGCAAAGTCCACTTCTGTCAACTTAGACTTTACTTGTCAGAAATAGGACATAGCAATGACCTGTGACCCAGTGAAAAGAAGTCTCTGCTCAGGGGATGAACTTAAAGAGATAGGAACCCATTCAGAGGTGAAGGTAAATTGCAAAACGTGTGGTGTTCCTGCGGTTTTCCTACAAAGGGTCCTTTTCCAGTCCTTCCAACAAATGCAGCTAACTTAAGCAGGCTGGCTGCTTAGACACTGTCAGAGTCCAGTGTCACAGACCACTGGAATAGTGGGAGAGGGCAGCATAGCTGCCAGAAAAGGCATGTGAGTTCTACACTGACCTGAAACACCCCAGCACACCATGAAAGAACAGGACTTGCTTTGTAATGTGGTGTGTGGGGCCCTGATGGGACTGTCACCAAGCACCTTCAGGTGGCTGCAGGTGCACAGATGGTGCTTGGGACAGACCTGCAGTGGATCTCTGGATATGTGCACTGTTAGGAGGGGATGAGCGACAGGAGTTGCAGGCAGTGTGCAGTGCAAACAGGGAGGAAACTCCTGCTCTGATGAAGGGGCCATCAGTTTGCATCTCACTGCAATGCAGGTGTGGATGGCAGCACCTGCATTTAGGGAGGTGGAGTTGAAGATCTTTGGAATGGCAAGGTCTCACTGAAACAAGTCATTCTGGTTTTCAAGTTGCTCTTATGGAAGAGCTGTTGGATCTCCCCTTTCAGAATGGGGGAATCCAGGAGTTCATGTCTATTAGTGCCTCAGCTCTGGAAATCTGTGTCGCCTTCCCTGCCTCACCCGTCTTCCTGGTTAATTATACAGAGGAGCATCCTCCTCCCCTCATGTCTCTTTTTCATAACGGGTTTCCCTCCTTTTTGGATTTTGCATGGCATTATAGTGGGCTCCCCAGCCAGACTGAGGTGGCCACCATAGGCTGGAAAAATTGTAATTTTCTCTCTTTAAAAAAATGACCAGCAAAAGAATTACTTTTTTCTCTATTGACTGTTGAGGTTTTGGCCTAAGAAGGAGATGAGCAAAATAAAAGAGATATAGCAGATTCTAATGGGGGCTAAGTTACGTGTCTGAAACATGCTTAATTTCTGAGTACTGTAGTTCAGCTGGTGCTGCTGGAAAGTCTCTCTGAGCCCCAGCCCAGAGCAGCCCACCATTTGCATGCATGTAGGTAGGTAAGTCGTGGTGTGCAGTCCATCAGCTGCACAGTCACTCATGTCTGTGTGGGTGTTCCACTTCCCCAGTCTCCCCATCAGAGAGGCAACTGCTCTAGGTTTAGGATGGTAAAAAGAAGCGTTCAGAAGCTGGATTTCACTGGAACTAATGCTTTGTGTTGCATTTTAAGGTTGAGCTCAAGACTGCACTGAGTGTCCTGGTTAGAACATCTGGGAGGTGGTGATGTGTAAACAAGTCCACCCAATCCTCTAGGCCTGACACTGAGAAATAAGTAGCCCCTGCTGCATCCTTGGTCCCTGGGAGGCACAGTCAAAGGAGCCTCTTAACACTGGCTGGAGGCTTTACAGTGTGAATAATGTACAAGCCAAATATCAAGAGCAGGCTTGGTCCCACCCTTTACTGACAAAGCAGAGGTGCTCCCTGGGCATGTGCATGTACAGCCAGGCTGTGTTTGCTGCCTCCTGCATTCACTTTTTACTGAGGAAATCTTTCAAGGCAATGACCAACTTACAGAGAAAAAAAAAATTGATCCCAACCTGTGAGACAGTCAGGCAGGCTGATATGCCTCAGAATTAATGGAGATGCTGAGGATAAGCCATGCCATTGCTGGCAGTCTGTAGTGACCCAGTGAAGCCACTCTGCTTAATACTGCTCCACATGGAAATCGCAGGCTCCCACATGGCTGGAGGGTGGGAAGAAGGGATGCTTAACAAGCATTAAGGAGAAGGAAGGTCCACTGGCAAGTGTTCTCACGCTTTGCCTAAAGGGACACTGCTGGCATGAAAGGAGTGGATTGTGTATCTTGGCCCCAACATGCAGCAAACAAGTTTGGGGAAAGGATGGCTGGCAAGTGTGCTTTGCTGCAGAGGGAGAAAACCCAATTCAGCTGTCACTGCCAAACAGCAGCTGTTCAAGGCTAGATGAGAGGCTGGGGTCAGTAGCACAAAGAGCCTTCAGCTTACAGAGGGCTTCAATGATAAATACGAGCTCATTACAGAATACAGCCATGTGAAATGTCTGCTGAGCTGCAGGATTTGCTTTCAGGATTGCTAACAGCCTGCTGCAGAGGAGACAAAACCAAATCTGTGTTTCACTGCTATGTAGACACAAAGGAGCGTCAGAGGAGTCATAGTACCCTCCCTCTGCAGTGGCAGCTGTGCTTCTGGGTTTGGAGGTTACATTTTGGGGGGATATACTGGGACAATCCATCATGTGTTTTCTACTTCTTTACACTTAACTAAGCTTGCCTTAGCTCCTGCTAAATTCAAGGCATTATGTCATTGATTTTGGTTGGAGCTATTTTAAGCTTGGGGTTAGTTCTGGTGCTATTTGTAAAAGTTTAATTAAAACTTTTCTCTAAACAACTCTGGATAGCTTTCTCTCTTGCCCATTATCCTCTATATCAGTTTGCCTGTTGCAAAATATATAATCATTATCAATTGTTGTAATTTTTAAAAAGCACAAGTTTTTGTCTTGTTCTACCCCGCTTTTAAAAACTGACAAGTAATTTCTGCTTGTGTGCCACTGTCAAACTGCAGGGAATTACAGTTATTCTGATGTTGAGTGTGTTTCTGGCTGCTCTAGTCTGGATGTTTTTTTTAAGTAAAGATACTGTGTTTTTGCTGATTGTTATTTTTAATTGCATTCCCTTTTCCCATCCTTGCTGGCCTGGGTGGAGAATAAAGATATACGTGGCTTTACAAGAGTGCTGCTCTCATGCTTCTGCTTGACTTTGTGGGATGGACACAGTCATTCTATACTGATAGTTAATTAGAATTCATTATATTTGAAGATCCACTTCAAAGTGTGTCTGAAATGGGTCTCAGTTCTACAGAATTGTCATATCTCTGGGTCTTGGGTTCTTTGTTTTTACTTCATAGATCACAAATGAAAATTTACGATTTAATTTCACTCGTTGTGTATCTATTTAGCTTTAGCCACAAGGACCTATAGGGAGGGACACTCTTCTATACTAAAAGAGAAAGTACTCTAAACTCTACAAACATGGTCTGTGTGTCTTTGACTCAGAGCTGCTATTTACAGCTGTGCTGGGAAGATTTCTTACAACCCCTGGGTACTTCAGGTGTGTCTCTGATAAGTCAAAGGAGAATCCACTAGTACAGTTCTTCAAGGTGTCTAAATATTAAATGACATCCTTGGTGCTCTCCCACACAGACTTATTACAGTCCTACCCTCCTGCTAGCACAGGAAAAATACTTACTTGAAATCTTCTATTTTTCTAAGAAGGAAAGATGGATCTTTGGAAAACCTAAATGAAACTCCCACCTGAGGGCTAGCACAGCTTCAGTATAGCAGCTCTTTGAGCCAAAAGGCTATCTGCAGGTGATTTCCTCAAACTGGCAGTGCAACAGCTGGAAATAGCAGGAAGGTGCTTTTGGTTTGATGCCTGCTGCAAACACTGCAAAGGGAAAGGAATCCCTGTGTGGCAGATGTATGTTGAGGACTTCCCACCTCCAGTGAAGAACACAGTGAAGGACATTCAGCTTCCTGATGTGCCAGGGTGAGATGGAGGTAGTGAGCCCAGAGAATTAGCTCATTAGCCTTTGCAGTTCTCACTTCTGAGGTGCAAGGTAATAATTTTGTAAGATAATGGTTAACAGTGTGAGAGACTCCTACTGAAGACCTTTGCACCAGGCAAAACACACCAGTATGACTGCACCATGTATCTCACCAGGGGAAGAGAAGGTGCTAATTCTGCCTGCTGACTTACCCACCCCATTCAGTTTCTTTGAGGACTGAAACAATCACAGTATGAACTGTGCTTTTATCCACAATTAGTCCCTTGAATTCACCCTTCTAGTCCCTGGGGCCACTGCTTTGAATCCTAAGGCCAGAATCCTGCAATTCCTTACTAAGATAATCAGCAGAGGTTGCACCATGGATCCATGTAACCACACCCACAGGTGACTTTTAAAAGCTGCAACCACTGGTTAAGAAAAGCCACTCCAATGTGCTCTTGCACACTGAAGCATGCAAAGAGACTAGCATTACAGAGAGAAAATAAGGATGTACACCCACAGTCCTGCACTGTGATGGACACAGTTTGGCTGAAGTTTTATGCAACCCCTTTTTGTCTCAGGCAGTGAATTATCTGTGGGATCAGTGCCCTTCCTGCTTCTTTCCAAACACTCAGCAATGTGAAGACAGTTGTATTAATGTGTTGTCATTTCTGGGTAGATTAGTCCATGCACATTTATGCCCTGAATGGAAATGGGAACTCACAAAAAGAAAGAGAGAGAGGTTGTAGCAAATTCAGGGGGCTAATCCACTTGGAAACACAAGTTTCCAATTAATTTGGTGAATTAGAAGGGACATCGTGTTTGCTTGTCTTAACTGCTAAAGCATGATTTCTCTTCCAACAGGCAGACACTTAATGATGAGGGAGGGCTTGGGGTTGTGTATTTGATCCAGGTAAATTGCCAGGGGGTTCAAAAAGCCCCCTAAACATCCTTTCACATAGCAGGTGAAGTGTGATTGCATGCAAACAAGCAGCCCAGAGAAACGAGGCTTGAGGGTCTCTCAGGTATCCCTCTTGGTCACCCAGTTCCATTAACTTTCAGTTTTCCTAATTTCATGTCATTACACGGTAGCTGAAGTCTGTCAGAATGCATTAAAATACAGAGAATGCCTGAGTCAGGCCAACAAGGCATTTTTCCCTATGTTAAAAAAATGCCCTTGCTTTTAGTGTGCTAAAACATAAAACCTTACCCCCCAGAGTACAGCAGCTAAAACCCATTGTGGTTTGCATCCACTGAAGTGAGATATGCCATGGATGAATTTGACCTGGAGCCCCTTAAGACACAAATCTGAGATGTGACCTCCCTGTCTTAGGGCTCCTTTTCCTATACTTTTCTTTGAGGTGGAAACTTCACAAGATAAAAAAGGATAACTATTGAATTTGATAGTATGTTCTGCCTGCAAATAGAATAAAAACCCACCTCCCAAGCAACATGGTCCCCCAGAGATTGGTTTATTGCAAGTTCCTGCACCAGTAATGTATATTAAGACCAATATATTTGAAGGTGCCTTTAACTATCTTCATATGTACACCAAATTCTTTCTGCTCTTACGGTGATAAGGTAAGGGTATCAGCTATTTCTACCACAAAATACCAGGAATCTGGCTCATTGGGATAGAACACAAATATAGCTTAATTTATTCTAGCCTGATTATCTGAATAACCTGCAGCTGTAATCCAAACAACCCCAAAAATCATAAATAAACTGAATGGCTTTTACCATATCCATGCTGGGCATGAATCCAACAGCTCCTGGGGTAGTCAGCCTAAGGAGAGCATGCCTTTTATTGAGTCTTTCTTTCTAAAACACATTACTTGTCCTAAAGTATGGAAATGTCAGTTTCTAATGATGTACTTAAATGTATTTGTAGCGAGATGCCCTTATAATTACACGCAATTACTAAAATATCCTTCCATCATAATGGAGATTTCCCTTAACACTTTAACCATGTAAAAGCGGCGTGTAGAATTAATAAACACAAACAATTTTAACCTTCATTAATGTATTCAAATGAGCTCCTCTGTGACTTAAGAAAGGAGCAGAAATAATTCCTAGTACCTGCATGTGGTAAAGAAAAAATTGAAATATTTAATATAATGAGTATCATCCCAGGGCACAAATAGTGTCATTGCTAAATGCCATCTCAGTTCTCCCCAAATACGTGTTGGTAGAGCTGCCTCCATGACTCACAGTGATAATAGCAGTGGCTCCTCTCTAATGCAATTAAACACTGCTGGAGTGATGGACTCTAATGTCCAAACAGGCTGCAAGGCAAAAGTTTTATGTCATGGTGGTGACTCCAGCCAGCCCCATGATTACAGCAGGATTGCTCTGAGCCTCCAATTCCACCCTAAAACCAAGTCGCTTTTGATGGCTAAACTTGCCATTTATATCAATAGGAAGTTATAAAAATTTTAATGTCTGCCTTGAATGTCTAGTACAAAAAAGCTACAGAAATCATTGTCATCTTGATGACTCCCTTCTTTCCAAGGAATTCCTGCAAAAAATAACTGACAGAGAAAACTTGAAATTATTCCTCCCCTGCCTCTATATCTGACACTGTCATGTATCTGCTAGTGTCATGGTTAAGCACCAATTTGCACAAATAAAAGCAAACCTAATCCCTTATTTCGCCTCAAATAGCAGCTCCCTTCTTCACATTGCTGCTTTGTCCCCCAAAGCTGTGCAAACTGCAAACTCACAAGAATTAAAAGATTTAAAACATGACGTCTCATCCTCCATGCTGCAATGCTCCATTTTGAAAGTGCAATTCAAGCCAATATTTTTCAAAAGATCCGAAAATTCATCCTTTCAGTCTGATTTCAATCTGCTTCCAGGTGCAGGCAAACAGATAGAAATTTAAAACGGAATTCGCTCTCTCGGCTCGGAAAGAGCCTTGTTTGGCAGCTGAAGACTCCTCATCCCCTCCCACAGCTGGATGGATAAGGAACAAAATCCTGTGCTGTGCGGATTAAATTAGATTATTAGCCAGCGCGAGCGTGTGTGTGCATGCAAACGTGCACGATGCTGGTGGGGGCAGGATGAAACGGGGAGGATACTAAAGGCTTATCCTGTGCATCCGCAAAGCAAATCCTCCACACAGTGAGTTATCCCTGCTAGCTTGTCCTGAACAATCCCGCTGCATAAAAGCGCTTTCCAGAGACGCTGCAAACACAGCTGGATTCCTAATGGCTGCAAACAAAGACACTGCACAGGCAGCGGTGTGATAAAGACTGTGAAACAAAAGGCACCTGGAGAACAAGATGGATGAGATTCTCCTTCTGCGATAACCCCATCTGAAATAGCAGCAGCCACTTTGTACTTACTACCTCTTCCTAAACCACCGCCTTTAACATTTTTACAAACACTATTTGATACTGTTTTGCTGGGCTGTTGCTTTCCCCAAAGCAAACATGCCTGACGTGATCTCTCTGGTCTTCTCCAAGAGCTCAGGTGCTCTGGAGTTCAGTTGAGCTCATCTATTTCTACTAATTTTAAAGAAAATCAGACCTTACACGGCTGATATTCCTATAAAATGTTATACACAAATAATCTGTTGTAATGGATTTAACAACTAATCCAGAAAAGTCTGGCAGAGTTGTTTTAAGTGTAGAAACATGTCTCATGTTTTCAGTTACTTCGCAGAGGGAAATATTTCACCTCTCGTGATATCAGGCTGGGTATCGGGAGTGGCCCTTGCATTACTGCGTGCAGAAATCCTTTGACTAATCCACGGGTTTAGAACTCGTGAAGCAATCCTAAACAGAAACCCAGATTTTAGATGTAGGAAGACATTTTAAAATCTACCTTCCAAGAAAGTACAGTGGAAGAGCACATGTATTTTGCTGCTGTTACTGCCTAATTTCTGGCATACCCATATGCAGAAATTCCTCTGCAGTTCGGCGGAGCTTGCTGGGGACGCTCCCCAACCCTGCGGGCTGCGGGGCGGCCTCTGCCTGGTGACCGGGATCACGTTGCCCTCCAGTGGCTGAACTGAAAAACAGGATTAAAAGCCCACCGCAGCATTTTTCTTTTCTGCTTTAGAAATGCATTCAAAGAAGTAAGTCTACACACCAAGAAATCGCAATGGAACATACGAGGAAGTTACGTCATGCTAATTTTTAATATATTAATATAAAATTAATCCCTTCCTCTTTCCCACCCTTTCCTGGCAGGTATGCAATCTGGAACAATCTTCATCCACAAGAGTTCATGCTATTCTCTCTCTGGCTTGCCACACTTTTATAGTGGGGCATGGGAAAACATTTAATGAAAAGCCAATAGAGCATTTTGGTTCGTCCTTATATTTGAAAGTGTGGCCAAAACCCATTTGCACGGTTTGTGCAAAGCAATTTTTCAATAATACATGCCACTGTAAAATACAAATACTTCTCAAAAATACTTTTTTTTTTTCCAATAGCATGTGACATAAATGCTGATAAGCTAATATTTGGCAACAAAGACACGGTATTTTCAATGATAAAAAAGTCTAATCTCAATGCCCCTCTGAGATGCCTTGCAGCTGATTTTTTTGGAACATTCAGCATAATAAGGCATTTTCTGGGCTGAAAGTGAAGCTCCATTCATGAACACCTGTGAGTGCTCAACACTTATGCAGATCTGACTTATCTTGAACTGAGCACTAAAGAAAATGTGATTCACACAACCAGTGCTTATGGGCGAGAGACTTGGTTTAAGTGATTTTTAAATCAGATTACAGGCAACCTGCTGAACAAAAGCAGAGTGTTTAATTCTTAAAATGCCATTCAGTAACCATAATCATAAGACTTTTCTCTTTCAGTCTGTCTCTCAATTTTTGTAACAAATGAGGCAAGAGTCTCATGACTCCTTTAGTGCACAGCCCTAATTTTATTCCAGTGTGTATTGAAATAGACTATAACGTTGCAGGACAAAAAGCACTTGCTCCTGTAGTTGAACTTATGTCACAGCATACAGAGAGACTTGGTCAATGTTGCAAGAGAAACTTTAATGTCAGAATTTTCTCTTATATTGGAGCTGGACTTTTGCAACTGTAATGTTCTCTTCTTACTCAACAATACATTAAATAAATAAATAGAAAGAAATTACATTATATAGACTCCTCTGACAGCGACATGAGATTTAGCTGGGATGCAACCTTTGGCCCTTCAACATATGCTTCTGCCTTTTGAGCTAATTAAATAATTGACAACTGTGGCAGACTGTCCGTTTACAAAGGTCATCTGCAATCAGGCAGTAACACAATTAACACCAGCAGCAAAAAGCGATTAGAGATAAAACAGGAAATGTCAGAGCATGCTCAAACAGTGGAGATGTTTTCAAATGAACTGAGCCAGGTGAATTCCATCTAAGGCAAATATAAATCTGGCTAAAGCAAGCATTAATGATTTCCCTTGAAAAGATGTGTGAGATTACAGATATAGCATTTACTTTGAAAAGGGGTGAGAGAGGGCAGAGATGTTGCGCAGTTATAGACTATTTGTGTTCCAGATGCTGGAAAGTAGCATAGTAAATAATTAAACCTTTAACAGGTGCTCAGAAGATAATAAGTAAAAGGAAAACCAGGGGTTTTTTAAGGACAAATGCTGTTAGCCATCACACTTTTTTTTTCTTGTTAGGTTTTAATGCTGCTTTAATTTACATTCTCATATGTGGGCTGGGAAGTGTTGTGTGTTTCAGTGTATGACCAAGGAGCTGCAAGAGCAGGTAGAGTGATAGATCTAGAGTTGTGTCTGGTAGTTATTGCCAGGACTGGTTATGTTGGGCTGAGCACTGTAATTCATGACCTGGCTGAAGACAAAGCAGTGCTCATGAAATCTGGAAACATCACCAAAGTAAGGGAGATGGCAAGCACAATAGCTGAGAAGATTAGAATTTTTTAAAAAATCAATGCAAATTTCATAAAAGGACTGAAAGAGGAAAGAAACCAGAATTCAACTTGCTAGACAAATGTGCCATTCAGTTCATCAGGAATAACAAACAGCAGGTCGAAGAACTATGGGACGGGCAGCAACTCTACAGGACGGTACACGCAGGATACAGAAGAGTGGGATTCTCAACTGTGATTCCGTGATAGTGGGAAAAAGGTAAACGCTACATGGGGTAAAAGGGATTGTAAACACAGCTGGCTTGTGTTTTCATGCTTTCCCTTTCTGTGGCACTTTATAAAGCCTCTGCTGGGGTATGACAGTAGAAGGGGTGTTTTTCTTTGTCTGAGAAATGTGTAGTCCCTGCATGGTCTGGAGAGGGGGAAGGGACAAGAAAGAGAAAGCTGTAAATTCAGCAGCTGGGGCGGGGGGTGGTGAGGAGGAAAAGCAACAGTGACGTTTGTGGAAGAGGAACTGCAAACATGAAGCGTCAGTCTCTAAACTCCATGGAGAAGGATTTGTAGAGCCATTTCTCCTCTGCAATGGTATGGCATTAGGAGTTCTGGGTGTGCTGCTTTGAAGTAGCTGGTGTATCAGCTGTAATCCACCTGGTTGCAACTATTCAGGAGCCCCCGAGCTGGAATGTGCCTGGCAGGAGGCACCTGATTCAATATACTCATCAAATTCATCGCCTCTCCTTACTGTGTTTTTCTTTTGTGTTTTCAGGCAAGGTTGGATGGTGTGGTATAATCTTCTTCATATTTTGCTTCTAATTTTCCTACTGCAGTAATTTCTTTGTTTCCTAAGAGGCTCATTTCCTTCCATTGCAAGAACTAAACTGAAAATGGACAGAGCAGGTAGACCAACACATGAGAACAGCTAAACCTCCTGAAGGATTTTTTAAAATGATTTTTCAGTTTGTTGAAGGCACAGTTTGGGGTAATGTGCTAAGTGTTTATGAGTCACAGACAGAGGATAAGCCCTGTGGACTTACAGCTGAACCTCAAAGTTAAAGACCAGTTTTGCTTTAGAGAGTGGATCTTTGAGATCTTTTCCCTGTGGGTGGATTCCACAGAAGCAACTAAGCGAAGACTGTGAGTTAGGCTTGCATCCCTTGAGAAGGGCCATCAGAAATCACTAAACAGACATAATAAATGTTAGTGTTAGTCTGTACCACAGTTTTGGCATGTGCTTTCAAGCAGGTGTTTGGAAAGACCTCTTGGGAGAAGACAACTGTGCACCTCATGAAGCCCAACGCAGGAGGATGCTAACAGATGTGCTTCCAAGCTCTGCTTTGTTTTGGGTGCCAATTTCCCATCTATTTTTTCTTCCAGCTTGCTGCTGAGCTTGTACTGGTGGAAATACAAAGCTGATTGATGTCACAGTGTCTTTGTCCTGCTTTGTTTGTCTCTGTAGAAAATTCAGTTCATAATTCCTCAGTTCACAGTTAGTGCCCACTTTTATGTATGAACCCAGGCAAAGAATAGGTAATGATTGCAAAGTTAATTCTATTTTTCTGTAGAAACTTCTGCTTCATGTATCTATTTCAATAAAACTACTGGACTAGATCCCAGATGGCTATGGTATTCCTCTTTCCACCAGGCATTTAGCCAAAGTTTTACCCTGTGGATAAAGAGGAAGAAAGGCCAAGTCATCTTGCTACTTTTACATCGAAGCCATTTACATTTGCTCAGAGATGCCATAAGCAGCTGGGTCTCAGCTATAACTCTCTGGGTAATACATTCCTTCCTGTAAAAAAAACAGGGAAGCCATTTTCCTTGCTGCCTTGTAAAGGCATTGAGTGAAGTTAAACACAAGGCAGACTCTTCATTGCTGCTTCCCAAGAGTGTGCTTATTTAATCCAGACTTTTTTTTGGGGGGNAAAAGGAATGAGCAGAGCAATGAGTGAGAATCTCACTGGCACTGAGGTCTGACTCACTTTGGTATGAATGAGATTACAGCTGATCACCCTGGATCCTGAGTCCTCTGAGATGTCACGTATTTATTATTTATACCCAGAGACAGACATTCTATAAAATAGAAATGGCCAATTAATCACAGATGTTTTTTGGCAAGCTTTTACAAGCAACAAGCCTCAAATCTTCATCCAGGCTAACAAAGCCTCAGTGCCCCCAGATGGAGTTCATTAGTCAGATGTGATGATTGCCTATAAGGGAGCTCTGTTCAGACTTGCAAAGGAAAAAGGAAATGTGGGTTAAGTTTGTTTCAGGAACGATTAGCCAGTTTTCCTTTGAATGGTGGAAACAGCTCTGAGGAAATCTGGAAGCATGGAGGTGTGAAGAGGAAATGTTTGGGTTTATTGTTTGTGTATTTTGCCAGAGAGCTAAAACCCCTCATTTATGTCAGATTGAGAGCTAAAAGATAGGAATATTGCAGATGAAGCTTCATGGTTATAGGTGTCTTTAGTCTTAATCAGACTTTGTAAGGAAACAGGGTGCTGGTGCCTGGGCTGGGCATACAAACCTCCTGCCATCAGAGGTTCCCAGTTTGGGCCCAAGTTGGGTTTCTCTGAGTGATGTTTGCAATTACAGCTCTAGCTGCAAGAGCTTGGACAGAAGCCTGGGATTCAGCTTTCATGTCAAATCTAGGATTCAGAGAGAAGGGGTTTATGTCAGTATTCTGTTGCAGTAGTCAGGGCTGAGGTTTTACTTTCCAACCCCAGTATAAAAATAAAATGTTCATTGATCGTGATGCCTTGCAAAATGCTTTTCTGCTTGTGTGTAAAAAGCTATTGCTGATTAAATTGATGAGTTCTTGTTTCTCTGTTCTTCCCGTGTGTGTGCACATCTCCTGTCTTGTGCCTAGAATGCAAGCTATGTTAGAAATCAGCTGAGTGGGGTTTGCCTGGTCGTGAGCCTGGGGGGGCTTTTGGACTAAGATAACATCAGGAATAATAATAATAGTAAGCAGCTTGATTTCCTTGGCTGATTAATCTGAAATCTCCTTAGAGACATCCAGGAAGACAATGCAAGATTTTTTCTGGCAGTAGCTGACTGGGGGTTTTTGTCTACCGGTTTCCCTAAAATGTTTGTCACATTGCCAAGCTGCTCTGTTCCTTTGATATGCAAAGTGCTTTGAAGAGAGAATCCCTCAATTACCAGTATTCCCAAAGCATGGCAATGTAGTAAGGAGGGAAAGGGGATCTTTGTCTTCAGACATCACTCAATATAAAAAGGAAACACTTGTGTTTGTAGGGTTGGTCTTCTGGTACAAGGTTTTTGAAGTGTTCATGTGAGATTTACTCTTTTGTAGCTATACTGGTATCACCACTTAGCGTTCTGTTTTGAGAATAATTATAGATAATATGTGGGTTTTGAGACTACCAATGTTCTTTCACTTCTAGGTATATGATATCCTCAAAGGATACAGGGAAGGTAATGCAGAACAAGAAGTACTCAATATATGTGATGAAATATTTGCCATTCTCATACTTCTCTGATGATTTAACATCCAATGGGCACCAAGACATATGTGATATAAGTACCTATTATACTTGGACTTCTTAAAATCGGTGGGTTCCAGTTTGATCAAACAGCCTGGATGTAGCATGGTTCAGAAATTCTCTCTGTTAATGATGGGTAAAAGCCACTCTTGTGCCAGTGTTTAACGAAACAATCCTGACCTGCAGGTGATTCATGGGCAGAATGCAATTTAAAAGATGCTTCCACTCAGCCCAAATTCCTGTCCTGGTGGTGAAAGGGAATGGTTGCTTCCCAGCAGGCTGTGCCCTGTGGGACTCTGGGGTGCTCTGAGGAGGAGGCTGGAGGGCCCTGGGGACAGGGTCTGTGGGGTGGTGTGCTTTGTTTGGCTTGGATAGGGTTAATGTTCCTCACAGCACTTGGTATGGGGCTGTGCTTTGGATTTGTGCTGAACACAGGGTTGATAATATAGAGATGTTTTTGTTATTGCTGAGCAGGGCTTACACAGAGCCAAGGCCTTTTCTGCTTCTCAGATGGCCATGCTGGCAAGGAATTTGGGGACAGGTGACCCCACCTGACCAAAGGGATATGCCAGACCATGCGATATCATGCTTGGTATATAAAGTGGGGGGAAGATGGAGGGGACGACATCTGGAGTGATGGTGTTTGTCTTCCCAAGCCACCGTTACCTGTGATGGGCTCCTGCTCTCCTGCAGGTGGCTGAACGCCTGCCTACCCATGGAAAGCAGTGACTTAATTCCAAGTGTGCACAGCTTTTGCTTTTTGTATTAATCTGTTTTTATCTCAATCCACGAGTTTTCCAGCTTTTGCCCTTGCGATTCACTCCCCAGTCCCGCTGATGGGGGATGAGTGAGCGGCTGCAGGGGGCTGGGCTGCTGGCCGGGGTTACACCGCCGAGGGTGAGGGATGGATGAGCAGCGAGGTGCTCCAGGACAGGACAGCGCAGAAGAGCCTCTGGTCCTGACACCTGCTCTGCCACTGCCTCTCCTCAGGGACCCCAGTCCACCCAACCCGGGCTTGCCCTTGGCTACTCTCTGCTCACACTGTGGCCAAAATGACAGCCACAGCCTGCGAGGTGTGGCGCTTTGAGGGGGGCTGGGGGGGACCTGAGGAGGAGGATGCGGGGGTCACCCGACATCTCCCTTCCCTCTCACACAACCGCACCGTACCACCGAGCCCTCCGCACCATCCCCGGCCCAAGGCGAGGTCTGAGGCGGGCCGGGCCCGGCGCCGCCCCCGATTCGTGTTCCGGCCCCGGCCGCCGCTAGGC